>PVJS01006217.1:0-44494 GCA_004027185.1 Glis glis | reverse complement strand
CTGCGGCACCCTTAGGATCCCAGTATGTGTTTATTGGGGTGGGTATGTTAAGTGGCCCTCAGCAGCGATCCTTTGACAGTGCCTTCTGGTATTGTCGGTGCTGGAAAACTAAACTACATTTCCCAGACTTCCTCAGAGTGATGATTCTGGAGGCAAATTCAGTTCTACCACTGCATTTCAGAAGGTGGAATTGCATCAAGGGCCATCGTCCACTGTAACTCTTGCTTCGGGCAAGCAATGTCCCAATGTCCAGTGGGACCCATCAGGATAGCCACACTATGCTGAGCAGCACACGGTCCCCACATCACATGAGCCGCTGGAGCTCCTGGTCTGTTTCCCACACTTGAGGACACAGGTTGTCAGAGAAACCATCATGTGAAGCCTTGGGGTCACTGGGACAAGAGAAAGAATATGGAAAATTACAGAATTGCACTTGAAGTTTCTACTAGCAAATGGCATCTATTTCAAGTCACATGGTCACTTCTAACTACAAGAGGGCAGAGAAAGCCTAATCCAAGCATGCGCTGAGGAGAGAACTGAAAATATTTGGCCAAGAACCCTGATGACCACCACACTAGTCATCAGCTTCCTGAAGGCTGAGGCCCATTTGTGGGGTGGTGGTGGCTTCTGGTCCCAATCCTGCCGCAGCCTCCTGACTCCTCACCACGCTGCTTGTGACAGACAAGCTCCTCTGGCCACATCCAGGAAGTATTTCCTAGATCAGCCTTGATCCCTCACCTCCAGCCCCCAGTGATTTTGTAACACCCTAGTTGTCTATTTTAAATCCCGTTGTGTATAGCATAGCTTCAGTTTCCTGCACTGAACCCTGATGGAGACAAACTCTCTAATGTCCCACCCTGGTCTCCAAGACCCCCACTCAGCCCTGACCTCCCTGGGCCCTCAGCACAACCCTGTGAGGTTGGTGAGGTGTCATCAGCAAAGAGAAAAAAGTGAGGCCCAGAGAATTCAACAAAATTTCACAAAATCAGATTGTGACAGAGCTGGATCATGAACCTGGTTCTAAAATCTTGTAATCAGCTTGATCCACCACACCACAAACCATATTCGAAGAAGCACATCCCAGGGGGAGGATCAGGAAGGCCTGGTCTCAGCATCTCACGAGGAAGACTAAAGGCCATTTGGGGAGGACAGTAGACAAAGGAGTTGACTTAAAGTACTTAAAGGGAGCCAGACGTAGTGGCACACACCTGTAATCCTAGTACTTGGGAGGCTGAGACAAGAGGATCACAGGGTTGAGGACAGCCTCAGCAACTTAGTGAGACTCTCAGTAACCTAGTGAGACTATGTTTCAGAACAAAAAAAATGATAATTAAAAAAAAGGACTGAGAGTGTAGCTTGGAGGTAGAATCCCCCTAGGTTCAATCTCCAGTACCACAAACAAACAAACAAACAAGCAAACAACTTAAAGGGGTACTGAAGCGGATTACAATTTCCAAAAAACGGCCACAGCAATATTTCTGGTACAATGAGCTCTCCCTGAACCTTGTCATCCCTCCATCGATTTTTATCTTACAGACTCAGTTAAGATCCCAGCCAACAGCCAGCATCAATGATCAGACATGTAAATGGCAGATCTCTGGGTGATGCTAGCTCCAGCCTTAGACCAACCCAACTGCTGCTGGGTGGAACAGAGGCTAGCTGTCCCCACTGAGTTCTTCCAAAGTTTCACACTTGTGAGCATAATTAATGTCATTTTTGTTTTCAGCCACTAAGTTTTGCTGCACCCCAAAAGACCACCATGACAAGGGCCCACATTCTAGTGCGCCTCCACACAGCTGTTGATTCACTGTGTTAGGAACTTCCAAGCAGCTGCTGCCTGCCATTGTTGATTCTTGGAAGTTCAGAGGTGACCGAGACACCATCCCTCACCTCAAGGAGCCCAAGGAGCTCGTGGTCTTGCAGGAGAACTTCCTCTGGAATAGGTAATGAGGTCATTACAGTCTTCTGATTGTGAAAAATAGAGCTACAGGTACAACACAAAAGCAAGTTCAACTGGCTCTGATTAGGGGGGGTCAATAAGAATCCACAGAATAAGGCTTGTGCAGGTCTGTTTGGGTGAACAGGAGTTCTGGCAGAAGGAATAAAGGAGGGCACTCCAGCGAGGGAGAAAGAAGTGCAAAAGCTTGGAGGGTGACTGAGGGTGGCCAGCCAGAGAAGAAACTGCAGAGAATGAGCTGGAGGGGAGGACGTCAGAGCCAGCAAAACCCAGTGGGAGATGTCACAACCATCCTGCCAGGGGCAAGAAACAGAAGTGACCTTGGAAGGAGAGTCAAGGTGGTTGGTGACCATCTGGATGGGAGAACAGATGACGATAGAATTTCTAGCAAAAGGAACTTGCCATTTTCTGAGATGAGGAACTCTGGAGGAAAAGTGGCTTGGGAAGGAGTTGATGAGTTTGTCTTTGGATTTGCTTAATACAAGGTGTATATTGGGATGATTTCAGCTACAGGTAGCAGAATGCCTATCTAGAAGTGACTTAGAATGAAGGCATGTGTTATACACAGAGGTGTAGGGTAGTTCAATGGTCCAACCACATAATCAGTGATGTAATGTTCTTCTATACTTTTGGTCTGCCCGCCTCAGCACATTGGGTTTATCCCCTCACAGTCAAAAAGTGGCTGCTGGGGATCCAGGTACCATCTCTAGAAACTAACTTCTGGCCAAAGGCAAGAAGAGTTTTCATTCTTGCACCTATTTTAATAGAGAGGAAAACTTTCCCAGAAGCCCCTACGCCCTCTGGTTAGGTCAAAGTCATATACCCATGTCCTAGCTAAAAAGGAGACTGGGAGAACAACTATGTGTCTTTATAGCCCCTGTGTGGAAGCTGGACTTTGACAAAAAGCAAAGAGGGCAGTGAGGTAAGAACAGCTATTGCCCCGAAACCCGTCAAGATGTATGATTACAATGCACCAATAAAAAAAAAGAACAGCTCGGGGAGGCTCCATCCAGGTCTGCCCAAGGAGCACCAAGTAGGTTGAGGCATTGGGCGGACAGTCACGTACGCAGATCTGACTCTCAGGAGAGCTTTCTAGAGATTTGAAAGGTACCGCTGTATATGGTTTTCCAATATTTATTGAATGCTGTGCTAAGCACTTTGCATAATTTTTTCATCAGTCCTCCTAATACCCCTAGGGGAATTTGAATCCCAGGCAACTGGAGGCTCACAGCCTCACTGAAACCATGGTTTGGTTCCTCTGTGGAGTGGATGGAAAGGTTTTTGAGGAGTCCAGCACTCCCACAGGCTCTCTGACCACTTTTCCTGAGAGGTGGGTATGAGTGTTCTCGCGTGCCTGTGCCCTGGGCATGGAGAGCAGAGCCTGATGCAGTGAAATTCTGGAAGTAGAGAAAGGGGAGCCTCTGAGTCAGGCTGGGGTTCTTGGGGAAATGGCCCAGCCCTAGACACATGGGGAGGACTTGGAGCCCATATGCTTCCCCAGGGATCTGGGAATCAGCAATAGCTGCGGTGCTGCAGCAAGGGGGAAGCAGAAGTTGAAGGATAAGGAGAAGAGACAAGAGTGAGAGCCAGGTTCCCTACTTGCCTGAGGACAGTTGAGCTGAGGCAGTGGGCTGACTTCTCATGACCCTGGGGTCTCTCTGTACTCCAGTTGCTAATGAACGGGGGACCTGCTGCCTAGGCTGTTGTCAGGGAGGGATTAGAGGACACAGGAAAGGAAATGAACCTGGTGGGTGGTGACTGCAGAATGTTACCTAGAGGTAGCTTCTAAGAAAGGGTGACTTCAACATTGACTTGGGCTAGTTTGAATTCTATCATAGGATTCTTCTTTCAGGCTTGTCTGAGGCTGAGCTCTAAGCACGGACCAGCTGAAGGAGCTCAGCCTGGATAGCCTATTGCAAAACCCAGGGCCTCCGGAGAGTGTTCATAGTGAGACAACTTCCCCTGGGGCTCAGAAGATCATTTAGGGTCCAGCATTGACTACTGGGCCCACAGTCTGGCATCACGCATGGTTATTCTAGAGACAGTGGTGCCCACCAACATCCCAGTTGCACCCCTACTTCCCCTTCCCATTGTAGGTAAGCAGGACTATGTGGTTAGCTCTGACAAATGCATTAATGAACTGTCTTGTCATCTGCCCCAGAAAATCAGAAGTCTTCTGATGAGATGAGAGAGCCCTGGATCAAAGCAGTGTCAATCAAGAAGTTGTTAGAAGTAGTAGTTGGAAGATAGTTGCCCTGAAGTGTCCAGCTGCAGACTTAGAATGATTGGAAAATAAACTTTTATCATATTAGGATTTGGGGTATGTTTGTTACTGCAGCCCAACTTCACTTATTTTACTAATACATGGGTATACTATATATACTCAATACCTATCCATTTAAACTAAAGCAGCTACTGACTGCTTATATAACCTTGGGCCAGTCAGTCCTTTAATCTCTGAGGCTCAGTTTCTTCATTTGAAAAATGGAGCAATCAAACCTGTGTACAATTCTTGCAAGGACTGACAGTGACAGTGCTTGGCCAATTAAAGGACACACACTGGGCGTTCCATTCTTGTTCATTTTACTCTCCTGCCATGAGTGAGATATGAAGAGGTAAGAGGCACAGCTCCTGACCTGGAGGAGATCCAGTGTCATTCAGGGCACAAAGCAAGACAGGATACCTGACCTCCCTCCAGAGGGGAATGGCATTCCCTGAGAATCAGCCAAACATGGAGCTGGAGTCTCCATTCCAGTTTTTGACTGGAGAGTTTTAAGAGTGGGGATGAGGTGAAGTCTGCCCTTCCTGCTTTGAGAGATTGAGAGACTTCCCAAGCCTCTTCTTCCCCATCTCAAAAGCAGTTAGAAACTACGCGGTCGTTCTGAGTGATGGCTGCTTGGCTGCTTTGCCCTCTCATCTTCTCCAGGTCCTGTTAGGAGGGAAGCCAGGTTCACCACTATCCCAAGTTTCACGTCTTCCTGGAAATCCTACCCAAGAGGTGCAGAAGAATCTAGGAGAGGCCTGCCTGACCAGCGCCTCTCACCTGACTGTGCCCACCTTTGTTCTGAGGCTGCTGCTGGAGCCCAGCATGGATACAGAGCCTCCGGACAGGGGAGGGCTGCCAGATTGTCCCCTGGGTGCTCGTGGGGGCTGCGGACCTCTCAGGGGTGGGCAGTGAGCTGCATGGAGCTGAGGAAGCCTGTGTGAGGCTGAGGAGCAAGAGGATAAGGCAGGCCCTGGCCCGCCTCCACGTGCCCAGGGACATCAGAATGATTCTGTAAATAAGACAGACTTGGGTTTGAGTTCCTTCCACAGCCCTGATCTTTTGTGTGTGACCCTGGAAAAACCATTTAGGACCTCTGTTTCTGCCTTTGGAAAGTGGAGAATATACCTGTGTCACCAGGCCATCAGAAGGAAGGGCTGTGTAACACCCAGCACCTGTGGCTATTCACAGTGCCCCCTGTGGCAGGTAAAACCTGCAGCCCGGGGGCGTCCCCCTGGGCAGGGCAGCCCAGCTAGGGATGAGGAGCAGGGATGGCTGGTCAGTGGGCTCTGCTCTGGACAGGGACTGGATGCAGGGAAGCTGCTGAGCGGGTGGACAGGCGGGCGGGGGCAGGAGGCAGCTCTGGCGGCTGCTTCACACCGGGCAGCCCGCTTGGCCTTGGAAAGCAGCCACTGCGCTGGCCTCCCTCCCCAGCTGTTCCTCGTGCCCCAGATAAATTGTTTCCGCCTGAGCTGCCTCCTCCTCCCCAGCCGCCTTCCTGTCGCAACACCTCGGCTGGACAGTAAACACGGGCCCTATCTGTCTCCACCACGTCCCTGGCTCCTTGCCGGCCCTCCTCCAGCCAGCCTGCCAGATGTGCCTGTGGCTTTCACAGCTGTTCCCTGACCCCAGTCAAAGAGCTCTCTGTCAAGGGATTGCCCGTCCCTCCCTCCCTCTTTCATCTCACTCCCCCTTCCTATCAGGGCAGGAATCCAGAGGGTCCCAGGGCTGCCTTTTAATTGTCATCCTCTCCCCCACTCCCCAGCAGGCTGTGGTCTCCAGCTTTCGGCAACACTATACAAGATGCTCATCAAGTCCCCATGTGCCACCAGCACACTGCTTCCCAGACCCATGGCTCAGCTCCCTCACAACCTCAGCCTGCGCCACAGTCCTCCAGACAGGGAGGAGGCAGCTGACAAGCCCACCCAGGTGAGAGGCTCCACCCTCCCAGGCTCATGCTCCTTCTAGGGTCTCACATGGCCTCATCTTCCCAAGAAGAGGGGGCACCTCCATCCTCCTGGCCCCATCCAGGCTCCCCAGTGGGCTGAGGTCCCCCAGGGAGAAGAGGGTTTCTGTTCTCTTCTGAGCCCTGGGACTGTGCTGCTGGGATGGGGGAGGGTGCTGGCAGTGGTTTAAAAGGAGCAGGGGTCTTGCTGGCCTCTGCAGGAGTTTGGAGGTGTCAGAACAGCCCTTCTGGGCTTCCATGTTCTCACCTCTGCACCAGGCCACAGAGCTGGCTTTCCTGGTAGACAGCAAAGATCTCTAAATCTGTTTGTTCAATGCCCTAAACAAGACACTAATGGGTACTCACATATACACCTCTTTTTTTTTTTTTTTTTTTTTTTTTGCGGTACCGGGGATTGAACGCAGGGGCGTTCTACCTCCGCGCTACGCCCCCGGCCCTATTTTTTATACTTTATTTTGAAACCGGGTCTCATGAAGTTGCGGAGGGCCTCACTAAGGAGAGAGAGAGACAGACAGACAGACAGAGACAGAGACAGAGAGAGAGCGCGCATGTGTGCGCGCGCGCGCGTGCGTGTGCTGAGGCTGGCCGCGAACCCGGATCCTCTGGTCTCCGCCTCCCAAAGTAGTGGAATTACAAGCGTGCGCCACCACGCCCGGCTTACACCTCTCTTTTTCCACCACTTGTTGCTTTCTCAGTGTCTGAATTGCTTGCACAGGGTAGTGCTGATGCATGAAAAGGACAGCTAGAGAAGGGAATGAGAGAGGTGGTGACTGGTGAGGACAGTAACTGAGACTGACTGAGCACGTCCCACGTGCCAGGTCTTGAGCTAAGCATTTCACAGGTACTACCTTATTTAATCCTCACAAAAATCCCTTGAGGAAAGCTTTATTATGATCCCTCTTTTGCAGACAAGAAAAGCAAGGCTGGGTGAAGTTAAGTGGCTTGCTCCAGGTACTAAGTGTTAGAACTGAAATTCTAACCCAGGCCAGTCTGATTTCAAAGGCCAGTGCCTTCAACCTCTAGCTGTATGCCTGCATTGTAGAAAGAGATTTTGGAAGCCATTTGTCCGAAATCACACAACAAAGTTAGGGCGCAGCTGGCCCCAGAATCCAGGTTGCTGTCACTTGCTGCCCATTCTCAAAGGCCAGGTCCTTGGGGCCAGGCCTGGGCTGAGCGCCTCCTGCCGTCCTGAGCCTCTGAGATCCTTGTGCAGCCCAGGTCTGGGAGAATGCCCATTCTGGGAGGGCCTGGGAGCTTGACTTGTTGAACTCCCTGGCTGGCTCAAGGTCACAGGTGAGCTGGGAGCGGAGCCCAACAGCCAGACCAGCCCCTCGCCACTCTGGCTCCATTCTCTGGCTCCTGCCCTGATGGGCCCGACCTTTCCAGAGCCATGTCAGCTCCAAGAGTATTTTGGTGGTCAAGACTTGGTGGCGAGTCCCAACAAGTCCTCTCTGAGGGGTTAAGATTAGCACAGGGACCTCAGCTATGACTCACAGAGGTGTCTGGGGTCAGGCCAGCCTGGCTCCTGTTACCACTCTCCTCTGATTCACCAGTGGAAAGAAATTGGTCCAAGATTCTTCCCCAGATGCCAGCCTCCTCCCTCTTCTAACCGACTGAGGGCTGCAGAGTGGGGACCGGCCTTTCCCATTTCCCAGACTTAGAACTTGGGCTGCCAGCAGCAGCCAGCAGTTGGGGCTCAGGGGTTCCCTACTATGGGGCCCACTCATATTCCCTAAACCTTCTCTCATGTTATCCACCCTTCTGGTTTCCCTAACATCCATCTGAAGGATGAAAGCCCACCCTCTGCTTCAGAGGGAAAGCCCCACGTCAGGAGGCAGCTCTGTCTACCCCTTGCCATCACTTCTCAGACTTCACTGCACCTTTTGAGGAATACTGGCCTCCACCTCACTGTAAGTGGAAGGGATGTACCATTTATCTGTCTCATGTCACACTCAAGATTTTAAAGGCCACAGGGATTCCAGGGCCTTGCTTTCAGAAACCCCACATAGGGACTGGCAGAGCTCAGTTCCCCCTGTGTAGATAGGGGTGTGGACTTGACCTGTGAGTTTCTCCCGTCTGCATGCCAGCTTTTCCAGAGCCAACCACTTGTCCAAAGCATTGCCTCTGGGGCCCTGCTTGCTCTTGCCACACGCGGCCTTGAACTGGGTCTGCAATAGATATTCTTCATATTCTGAGCTCCCTTTGTGGCCTGCATGCTGGAGGCATCTGAGAAGGGGCAGTGAAAGCCACCAGTATCCCCAGGCCCTTCAGGAGGCAGGGAGAGAAGCGGAGGAGAGGATCAGATGATTTCAGGTGAAGCCTTGTGACTTTGGCCAGCAGCTAATCAGCAGCCATTCTTTGTCCCGCCCAGGTGCAATCCAATCTTGGATTCAGATTGGCTCTTTCATGTAAGGTCTCAGTGGGGGGTTGCAACGGTAACTGTGACATTTCTTCTTCTTTTCCTGTTCTTCTTCTTCTTCTTGGAGATCATGGCAGAGACAAGGCCACTGTGAACCTGTTAATCCTGAGTGGAACAATCCTTATTGGCAGGACCTCGGGTCTGGAAAATGTGGCTCACGAGCATTGGTGGAATTGCCATGAGAAAGGAATGATGCTGGCCCCTCCCCAGGACAGGGAGGTGACCAGAGCGAAGAGGCAGCAAGCTTTCCTCCAGCAAGCACGGGTTGGAGGGGACATCAGGGTAGGCCTGGGCAGGGAGGGACACGTTCAAGCTGGAAGCTGGAGGGAGGCTAGTGAGAGCCAAGGGCCATCTCTACAGCTACGGAGTCCCTGGGACCACCTGCCCTGTAGCCTAAGGGCTAATTGAACAAAACGAGGACCCTGGAGAAAGAGCGGGACAGCATCCATCCAGAATGTTGCAACCCTAATGGGCACAGCAGACAGACACCAGTTAAAAAATCAACAGAGGATGTGAGGAGGTGCTCCAGGTGGGGCAGGGGCATGACCACACAGGGTCAGGCTGGGGCTAGGTCTTGGGGTGAGCTGCTAGGGGACAAAGAGCTGAGTCACTGCATGGGGGGCAGGGAGTGGGGTGGATGGAAGATGGCTTTAGATCTTCAGTGGCGGGGCGGGGAGGGCATGTTGCGTGGAAGGAAGTGTGATTCAGGAACTGCTGATGGACCCAGAGGAAAGCGCAAGGTACCACAGCATGGGTGGCGACAAAGCCACTCAAGGGGGCTCTCCTTCCCACAGGCAGCTGGTCTCTGTAGCCCCTGTTGCTGAGTGCTGGACACTTTGTCCTCAGGGTGGCTGCACCGTACACAGGCCAGGCTGAGGTGGGGCTCCAGGCAGGTCACGTTCTGGAGAGGCCGCGGCCACACACGAGGTGGGCTGGCGCCAGGGCAGGGGTAGTCTCTCTGGCTCACCCCCAGCCTGTGAGGCAGGTTTGGCCGTGCTGCCCAAGGCCACCCCAAATGCGGCAAGCGCAGCTGGCCTGCCTGGAAGAGCCCGGCACATTCTGCATCCTCCCGCTTCATTCCTGTCGCCCCCAGGGACCGGCGGGGTGGCTCAGGTCGTTCCAGCTAACCATCTCCTCACAAACAGCACCCCCCACACTGGCCGGCCTTGTTTACACCACTGTCTCTGCTCGAGGCCAGAGCGTCGCAGAGTGCAGGGGCCCTCATAACTCAGCCTGGGAGGAAGTCCACCTGTTGACTCTCCTGAAGTCACACTCTCTCTCCTTGGTGACGCAGTCATCAGGAGGGGTCGAGGAGGTCTTTACAAATATATGCATCCTTGTTCCTTCTTTTGATTGGCTGGGACCAAGGCAGACACAGGGGTCCTGACCAGAGGGACACCTGAGATGGCAGAGACCTTGCTCATACCTGAAGCAAAGCTCTAGGACACCACTGTCACTTTCTAGTGTCAATCTGTGTACCAGTACATGGTAGGGGCTCTCTATAGCCTCTAGACATGGCAAACTCATCTGACACTTGGGCCACAGCTTCCCCACCCTAGCCTGCTTTGCCTGGCTACCCGTACCTACCTGTCAGAGTCAGTCTAGACATGATTCCTCCAGGAAGCTGTCATGAACCTCCCCCACCTAAGCTCATCAGGCAGCAATGTTCCTCTGGGCCCTCACAGCCCCTCACCCAGGTTCCTTATATTGATGCTTTTATCACCCTGTGCTGTCATCACCAAAATGATCACATGAACTATTTTTTGTCTGCCAGTTGCATGGTGACTCTATGCAGGGTCCTGCGGACAGAGGCCCTATCCATCCCCATGGTTTGCAGGGAAAGACAGATATCTAAACTCTTGTTAGAAAACGGTGGCCTCATTCATGCCTGTGATTAACCCATCAGCAACTTTTCCCCCAGCTTTACTGCCATCGTCATGCTTGCCGCCCTTCCCATTTTGGGGTACAGCTTTATTGAGGTTTAACTGATGTATAATGAGCGACACCTACTCAAGATGCAGTTGTTTGTGGCCAATGTGTGTGCACCTGTAAGACCATCAGCACGATCAGGATGATGGGCAGGTCTATCCCTCCAGAGGCTTTCTCCTGCCTCGTGAGACTCCCTTCCTCTCGCCCCTCCCAGCCCCATCCCAGTCCCCTGCTCTGCTTCCCATCACTGTGGATTAGTTTGCATTTTCTAGAGCTTTAAATAAATGGAATCGTACAACATGTACTCTCTCGGGCCTGGCTTTTTCCCACTTAGAATAATTATTTGGGGATTCATCCAAGCTGTTGCATGAATCAGTAGTTCATTCTTTTTAATTGCTGACTAGTATTTCAGTGGATGGATATACCAGGATTTATTTATCCCTGCACCTGTTGATGGAGAGTTGGGTCGACTCCAGTTTGGGGATGTTACGAAGTTGCTCAACATCCATTTTTGCATACCTTTGTGTGGATGCACCCTTTTATTTCCCTAAGCTCTACCTCCAGGTGTGGACACCTCCAGTGTTGGGAGGACATGATGAGGGAAGGAAGAGGAGTGAGGAGGAGTCCCACCTCCCACCTGGATTGGCTGAGCCCTCCTGCAGGTCCCCAGGGCAGCCAGAGGGTGGGTCAGGTCTCCTGGGAGGGGCCAGCTTCTTTCCTCTTTCCTTTCTTTTCCTTTCTTTTCCTTTCTTTCCCTTTCTTTTCCTTTCTTTTCCTTTCCTTTCCTTTCCTTTCCTTTCCTTTCCTTTCCTTTCCTTTCCTTTCCTTTCCCTTCCCTTCCCTTCCTTTCCTTTCCTTTCCTTTTCTTTCCTTTCCTTTCCTTTCCTTTCCTTTCCTTTCCTTTTCTTCCTCCCTCCCTCCCTCCCTTCCTTCCTTCCTTCCTTCCTTCCTTCCTTCTTCTTGGTACTGAAGGTTGAACCCAGAAGTGTTCTACCTCTGAGCAACCCCCCCCAGCCCTTTTTATTTTTTAATTTGAAACAGGGTCTCACTGAGTTGCTGAGAGCCTCACTAAGTTGCTGAGGCTGGCCACAAATCTGTAATCCTCCTGTATCAGCCTCCCAAGTACTAGAATTACAGGAGTGTGCCACCACGCCTGGCTGGGATCAGCTTTCACACACCCCACAGGGCCCCTGACTCTCATCCCTGGGGTCTCTGCCTCCTCCTGAGGCTGCTTATGGGACAATGTTTCGGCGGTGTCTTCATTCATCCCCTGACTGGAATGGAGAAGTGTCAACTAGCACCATTCTATTCACACTGGGCAGGAGGCAAGGGCTGTCCTTCCCTCCCCACAGTTGACACCCTTCATTCCTAAGTGGAGGTAGAATACCCATGGGTTCAATCCCAGTAACACGCACACGCACACACACACACGCGCGCGCGCACACACACACACACGCACACGCACACACGCACACACACATGCAAGTCCTCTGCAGCAGGGGGAGCCCCTCAGCCCCCAGAAGTGGCTTCCTGGCTGGGAGGGAGGGGTTGTCTGATGGCTCCTGCTCTCTTCTGCGAGAACAGCCCAGGCCACAGGCTGAAGGGGCAGCTGAGTCATAGAGGAGTTTGCAAATCTCCACTGCTGTCTTGGTTGCTTTTAATCCTTCAATCCCACCCTCTCCTGTTTCCCCTGGACCCAAGGCCCAGGGATCCCTGGGGCCCCTGAACTTCCCACCCCTGCCCTCCACAGGGACAAGCCAGCCTCCAGCCCTCCTGCCCTCCCTCCACCGGCACCCCTGCCGCAGGCCACCCCTTCCTTTACCTCAGGGCCTCCCCGTCTTCAAAGCGAGCCATTTCTGTCCCTGGGCGCCATTCCCAAGGCCTTTCCCGCTCTCCTTCCCCTTCAGGAAGGTTCCTTTGATCAGCTCAGGTCACTCCCTCAACCTGATTTGCCAACCTTCTCCCTTCTTCACCAGGCCGTGTCCTGAGGTGAACTCCTCGTGGGGCCGCACAGAGAGTGCACAGGCCTGCTGGCATCTCAGAGAAGCCTCCCGGTCCCTTCTCCTGCAGTCTGAGCTGTGCTGGGCTGGGGGCAGGGGACTTCCTGTTTGTGGGCTCAGGTATTGCCTTAGAACCAGGGACACAGACCCTCTGGGGCCTGATGAGGAGGGATAAGCAGAGAAATAAGCTACTCCACGTCTTCCAGGATTAGTCCCCAGCAGCCAGGAAAGGGGCTGAGATGGGGTTAGAATCCAAGGGCCCTGACTTCCCACAGGGTCCTTGACCACCCTCCCAGCAAGGGAATGTACGTGTGTGTTTGGGGGGGGGTACTGGGGATTGAACTAGGGGCATTCTACCTCTGAGCTACACTCCAGCCCTATTTTATTTTTTTATTTGAAACAGGGTCTCACTAAGTTGTGGAGGGCCTAAGTTGCTGAGGCTGGCCGAGAACCTGTGATCCTCCTGTCTCAGCCTCCCAAGTACTGAGATGACAAGTATGGGCCACTGCACCCAGCTTAGGGCACATGTTTTAATGTGTGCTCCTCCATGCTTAACATGGCACAATGGTAGCTGAGGGTCAGTAAAAAACAGATGAGACTCTGTGGTTGCCTTCCTAGAGTTTGCAAACAGGCATGAGGGGAGCCAGCTGGGAAGGCACTACAGAAAAGCAGCCACGACTGGGTTGTCTAATCCTAAGCCCAAAGAACACAGGCTGTGAGCCTAGCAAAGAAGAAGGCTCTGTGGTCCTTGGGGGCCTGGGAGGGCCTGGGAGGGCCTCGTGGACACAGAGGGTGAGAGTTGGCCTAGAGGAAAGGTGGGTTCACCAGGGGAGTGGTGTGGAAGGCCCCAAAGCACAGGCCCCTGAAGGCTGGACCTGAGCGCTCCCTGGCAAGCTCCTCTCATCCTCACTCTCAGCCCAGCCTTCTTCCTTCTCAAACCCATTCAGGGCTCCATGTCTTCTCTCCCAGTCCCCCAGCCTCCTCCTCGCAAAGTCCCTGACTTCCCACGGGGAAGATACCTCTGAAGGGCTCTAGGCGTTCAGTGTAGAGTCACATCTAGGCAGAAAATACCAGACACCTGCGCCTCCCCTTCCTTCTGTGACACCAGCATCAGATACTTTTTGAGGAATTGTCACCTTGAGTCAGGCGTGGTGATGCACGCCTATAATTCCAGTACTTGGGAGGTTGAGACAGGAGGATTGCAAATTCAAGGACAGCCTTAGCAACTTAGTGAGACCTTGTTTCAAAAAAAATAAAATAAAAAGGGCTGGGGGTAGGCAGCCCTTTTCTAGCTCAGAGGTAGAATTCCCCTGGGTTCAATCCCCAGTACCAAAAAGAAAGTAAAAGGAATGACCATCTCATGCCCCTGCTGCAGCCCGAGGCCCCAATCCTTGGCTCTCCAATTATCCAATCACCTGCAGTCCCCAAGAGCTTCTGGCTGGGACAGTGAAGATGTGATGATGTGGAAATATTACTGCCTTCTACTATAAATACCTCTGGGCCCAGGAACAGAGGTAGGTTGCTGAATATAGCATCTGGGAATGGATCTTGGGGGGTGTGGGGGGGGAGTGAGCGAGAGAGAGAGAGAGAGAATGTTTGTATCAGAATCACCTTGGGAGCTTATTAAAAATACATACGTCCAGGCCCCACCCTGGACAAACTGAGTCAGAATACCCAGGACGTGTCGAGAGGAGGTATGTCTGTATTTTTAACATTTGCCAGCTGATTCTGATGTCCTTCCACAGTCCCAACATCCCAGTGATTTGGAGACGGAGGCTAAGGGATGAGAGAGGACACAGATCTGCCTTCGACCTCCCCTATCCAGTTGGGGCTGCCGTGGACACTCCGGCTGCACCCGGCCTGTCTGGAGGCAGACAGTCTCAGGCTTCCTCTTCCTCACCATCCCATGTCAGGGTCATCAGGCCTTCTCCCCTCCCAGCTTCTGCATGTTGCCTCCACTTCTTCCTCATTCAGTCCTTGCAATGCTTATAAGCTCAACAGCTTTGGATGCTGTAACTGTTGTCCCTGTTTCCGATCTCACTTGAGCACTTTTGAATCCAGCTTTGGTATCCCTGTTTGACTGATTTAGATTCTCCCTGCAGCTATGTGGATCAATATCTCCCTTCCTCCCCCAACTCTCTCCTCCCCTTGTGCCAGGACCCTTTTCTCTTAAAGCGGGTGTCTAGCAGGTAGTGATGGGTTTGCAGCACCCAGCCCCTCTAGCACCACGGCCAACACCATCTGTCACTGTGGTCACCCCACAGCAATGACCAACATCTGTCTAGTTCCCAACCATCATCATTGCTGTTATTTCCACCATCGATGTCAATCTGTCACCATCACTACCACTACCAACAGCAACAAAGGCATCACCAATACTGTCACCGTCACTGCTGCTCCTTAGTCACCGATATTGCTGCTCCTTAATCACCTACAACACAAGTGCTATTGTGTCTGTCATTGTTTCCCTCTTAAAATCTGCATAGGCATGGACTATCATCCTCAGTTTAAGCCTGACTCAGATTCTTGGTTGACACCTCCTCTTTGTTTGGCTGTTATTGTCCAGGAATTGACAGGAGCTTTCCAGTCTGCAGAGGACAATGGCCCCCAGAGGGCCCCACACTGCTGGGGGAGGCATCCCCTTGGAAAGTTCATACCACATTGATGAACCACAATGATGGAGACCCCTGAAGGAGGTATCCTCTCCAGAGCTCCTAGACCGATGGAGAGGTATGGTATTTCTTCAGGGACTTCCAGATTGCTCAGCAAGTCCCTTCCCCATGTCGATGGAAAAGAGGCTGCTCAGAGAGTCACATGCTGACTGAGGTGGACCCTCCTTAGAGAACCTTTGACCAGCAGAGGAAAACACTCCCTCATGAAGGTTGGAGACTGCTGGCAGGTGCAGGGGCACCCCAAGAAAGGGGTCAGAGTGTGAAGGACAGTGCTTTCTAGCGACCACTATTTGAGAATGCAGAGCTAAAATGCACACCACAGAGCACACGAAAAAGTGCCAGGTCACAGAGTGGATGCCCCTTGGGCCTCTTGCAGCTACCATATTGGTGGTCATGCTGGCGAGGCCTCCTGGAGAAGGTGACTCTGGGCCGAAGAAACCCCTTCTCTCCCTGTCCCAGGGCTCCGGCTTCCCCAGGGACGCCCAGCCCCTCTGGAGCCTGGGAGTGGCCGGCGGGCATGTGCCAGATGCGCATTGTTTCCACAGCCGCTCCCTGTTTCCAGGTCATGTCCACCCTGCCCGGCGCCAGCCCCTGCCCTGGCAGTCCCAAGTGCAGACGCGAGGCCCGGGGCACTCAGGGCCAGGAATGTGTGGAGAGGTGCCCTTGGCCCGAGCCAGCCAGAGTCCTCTTCCCCCACAGGGCAGGGGGATGGCCTGGGAGCTCAGGTGCCTCCCTTTCACCCTCTTCCCCAGGAGGGAGGTCACCTTGTGTCTGACAATGAGCTGGGTCCTGTTCAGGCGGCACCATCACATGGGGACTTGGCTGTTTTTACTGTCTTTCACTGTTATTTCGTTCAATTGTGTCCAGCCATTCTGGACCCTCAGTCTTTCTCTGCCTTGCCAGGTTTCTCCTAAGTCACACTAGAAGCTTATCCCCTCCAGAAAATCATCCCTGGTTTTTCCCTCAGAGAGCAGAGCTCAAATTGTCATGGATTCATTCCTTATGTGAGTTTTTAGTCATTCCGTTTCCCAGCTGCAGAATAACTCCAACCCTGACCTCAGACAGAGCCTTGAGCTTGACCTCCTGTCGATCCTAACATTGACCATCCATTGACTTTAACCCTGATCACAGATAGGCCTTCACCCTGGACCCACGCTCATCCTCCCACCCTGACTGCTGGTTTTTAGGTAAGAAATTTTGGTGGCTCGTTTCAGCCCCTCAGCAGCAGTTGCAGTCTTCACACACAATAACCACTTGCACGAAGTGTGTGTGCATGTTTCTTTTATTCTATTTAGAGTTCCTTTCATCACAATTCCATCCCATCTTCTCCAGGGAACAGAGGAAATAGGAAATGGGTCTCTGGTTACACGGGGAGGAATTCTCTGCTAAGCCGGGAGTTTCCAGGAGCCCCGCGGCCGCCTAGTGGGGCCCGGATGTCACTGCATCAGCTGTTCAGAGCTCCAGTTGGGCTGGGAATTTGAGCGATAATGTGAGTTGGCAGCAGCCACTAGAAGGACAAGTCAGACCTTTGGAGCTTCTGTCCATCACCTCGAACAGTAACCAGAAGGAACAGAAGGAATGACACCCGTCCAGATTCATCCCCCTCACATCACCCCAGCCCATGGCCATGGCCACCAGTCCCAGGGCCTCCCTGCCTGCCTGTCCTTCCACAGCATCTCTCACCCACTCTCATTCCCCTTCCTTCTCAGTCTCCTTCTCTCTCTTATTTTCTTGTTTGCGGTCTTTCTATATTTTTCATCCAGTTTCTCTGTGTCCCTCTTTTGGTCCCTTCCCCTTTCTTTTCTTGGTCGGGTCTCCAGGGTACCATTTGTTTGCAAAGCTTCCTTTCTCTTGACGGTATAGGGCTTCTTGGCACAAGTGTCAGTCTTGCCTCTTTCACCAGAAATCTGAGCCACACTTTCTCTTGTTTCTTCCACGGCAGAGCCTGACTCACAGCAAAATCCTAAAGTACCACAGTGAGAGAGACCTTGGAGATTCAATGATCTCCTATAATAAAGGAGGAAAATTGGGATCCCCACCCTGTGTACAGGAAGGCTATTTTCCAGGGCATCCCAGCTTATTAGTGATGGAGCTACACCCACCCAAGCTGTCCCTTTTCTCCTCTAGGGAAATGTCTCTTGTCCACCCATCTCTCTTGGTTTCAATTGAATTTATTTGGTTCCTCCAGGCTGGCCAATGATATAAGAATATATTATCAGGCACATGGAGACAAGTCTAGATCTAGGAAGTCAGGTTTCCAATCTGGGAAAGAGATGAGATCAAGTGAGCTCAGTTAGAAACAAACAGAAGGAGCCGGGCATAGTGGCGCACACTTGTAATCCCAGTACTTGGGAGGCTGAGACCTGAGGATCTGGATTCGCAGCCAGCCTCAGCTACTTAATGAGGCCCTCTGCAACTTAGTGAGACCCTGTTTCAGAATGAAAAAGGGCTGGGGGTATAGCTCAGAGGTAGAATGTCCCTGGGTTCAATCCCCAGTACCACACACACACAAAAAAAGAAACAAACAGAAGGACCATGACACTTGGCCCAAACTTACTGAGATCTGGCCCTCCCAGATAGTTCACTAAATGGATGGACAGGTGGGCAGACCAACTGAGTTCTGAGTAAGAGAATGAGATATCTTGTTTTCCTTACCACCAACTCACATCTCCCGGAGATTCTCACTGAAATGACAAGAATGTTAGAAGTGGGCATAGGAAATGTGCAGTGACTGACAATACAGAAAAGAATCACTCACATTAAAAAAAAAAAACCACCAAGGTAACTGTAAGATTGCACACTGAAAAATGGCAGCAAAGTCAGTCTTTAGTGGTACCTCCTAAGAAACAGGAAGTGAGTATCAGAGAGCCCAGACCCTACCACTTCTCCCTTATGTGAGGGATGAGGGTTAGAGGAGAGAGTGAAGTCCTTCTGGGCTACACGGCAGCAGCCTGTGTAGGAGCCATGGGGAGGTCTCAGATTTTGAGCGGCAGCAACATCCCACAGAAGGACAACAGAGTTTGCTCCTTTATTCATGAGGGTGGAGCTATCATGACTTCACCTCTTCCCCAAAGGCTGTGCCTCTTAATACCACTACATTGCAGGTTAAATTTCAACATGAGTTTTGGAGGAGATGCATTCAGATCATAGCAGCAAGCGATAATCTGAGCAATAGGAGGAAGCTGGGGTTTAAACCTGGTATGAAGGGCAGACCTAACAGGAAAGCAGAAGTAGAAAACAGCCTCCCCAAACACTGAGCAAGAGTGCCAGTCACACAGTTTCCCTGCTAGTACCGCTCATAGTTCTGCCTCTCTTACTACTTTGAATTGATTGTCTAAATGATCACTGACCACTTCTCCAGTTTGAGATCTGGCAGCCGGATTTGTAGAGCAACCAAGAAGGTGTGACGGGAATGAAGGACAATTCACTTATTGGATGCACTGGCTGGGCAAATATCAGTTCTTGTGGATTTAGCCTCAGGAAGAAGCTGATAAGCCTGCATAAGCCAAAATGAAGTACCATCATTAAGATGCAGATGGCAAATATACTTTTGTCAAACATGTAGTGCAGGATACATAAAAAACATTGAGAAATAACTGCTTTGTATTCTTAAATAATTCAAGAACATGTGAACTGTATGAAAAAGGAGATAAAAGATGAGAGGATGAAATATTGGACTGAAATGAAAAGGAAGAAGACTAAGGGTTTAAGAGAAAAAGAAGAGTTTGAAGAGAGTTAGGAAACTAGAAATGCCAAATGCCATAGCAGAATTGAAATCTCATTAGAAATGGAAAAAGGAATTTGACACTGCAGAAAATAGAATTAATAATGTGAAGGATATTTGAGAAGTTTTCCCAGAATGCCAAGAAAAAGAATAAGGAAATAGAATGATTAAAAGAGAACATGGATATTCATGGATATTCATGGATAGGGAGACAGTGTTGCCAAGATGTCAGCTCTTCCACCTTTATCTATAGATTCAACACAATTCCAATCAAAATCCCAGCAAGATATTTTCTGGATATTGACAAACTGATTCTGAAGTTCACATGGAGAGGCAAAAGACCCAGACTAGCCAACACAATACTGAGAGAGAAGAACAAAGTCAGAGGACTGACACTACCCAGCTTCAAAATGTACTATAAAGCTACAATAATCAAAACAATGTGGTATTGATAAGAGAATGGAAAAATAGCTCAGTAGATCAGAATAGAGAGCTCAGAAATAGACCCTTGTCAACATTGTCAGCTTATGTTTGACAAAGGAGAAAAGACAATAAATACAATGGGGTAAAGATTGTCTTTTCAACTAAGGGTGCTGGAACAACTGGACATCCACGTGCAGAAATAAATAAAAAACAATTGACAAGTGGACTTTACACCCTTCACAAAAATGAATTCAAAATAGATTGATCATAGATCTAAATATAAAATACAAAACTATAAAACTCCTAGAAGATAACATAGGAGAAAACTTAGATAACCTTAGCATTGGTGATGACTTTATAAATTCAACACCAAAGACACAATCCATGAAAGAAATACTTGACAAGCTGGGCTTCGTTAAAACCTTCTGCTCTGTGAAAGACACTGCTGGAAAATGGGAAGACAAGCCACAAACTGAGAAAATATTCATCGAAGGACCATCGTATCAAAAATATCTGATAAAGGACTGTTACCCAAAGTATACAAAATCCCTTAAAATTCAACAAGAAGAAAAGACCCCAATTTTAAAAAAGGGCAGAAGACCTTAACAGACACTTCACCAAAGAAGATCTATGGATGGCAAATAAACACATGAAAAGATGCATTTCATGGAGGTGAGCTTGCAGCTGGTGGCCGTGGTGACATCTAAATGTTATATAGCATTGGGGGTGGCCGGTGACTCATCTTGGTCTCCTTAGTATACTGAAATGTCATTCTATTGCTTATCTTCAAACAGTGTTTCTCCACTGGGAGGGAGACAGCAATGTCTAGAGCCATGTTTACTTGTCTCTACCTGGGCAGGGGTAGCTGCTGGTATCTAGTGAGTAGAGGCCAGGGGTGCTGCTGAATATCCTAAAATGCACAGGACAGCACCTAAACCCCAGGAATTATTCAACCCCAAATGGCACTTGAATTGAATTGGAGAGACTCTTTCAAAAGAACTAGGCCAACTCAGAGAACGGGGTCACTTCTGATAAAGACAAGCACCAAAAACCTGTTTGGGATGTTTCGCCTTGAACTCCCTCTGGTAGCAAATCGCTCCAGGTGGGTCTAATTTTACTCTCTTTCTCCTCAGCCCCTGACTGTGTGATTCATAACAAAATCCTTCTTGTCCCAACATATGTGTGGAGGCCTTTTTTCCTTCTGGTCGGTGTGGTCAGAAACTAAGGGCATTCCGGCTCCCATCACCACAGCCGTTCACAGGCTGGTAGGCCTTGTGCCTTTGCAGATGGAGGAGCGTTGGTGGCTTTGAGACCATTTGCGCTCCAACTGTCTGACTGAGCTATTGAACTTTCTCTTAGTTTGAGCTCTCAGAAGCCAGCATCCCTAAGTTAAAGCCACAGTGCAAAGTCCTCCTCATCTTCACATAGCCCTGGTTTCTGCAGGGCCCGCTTATCCATTAGGCACAGGAGACAGTGCCTAGGGCTCATGAGACTTCTAGGGGCCCACCAAAATAATTTTACCTACTTTTAAAATCAAAAGAAAAATCATAATGCATGGCAATTGAATTATATTAATCTTCATAGCAATATAGTTGTAAAATGTAATTTAAAATATGTGTGTCTATGTATGTATGTTTAGGTTTAGGTTTAGATTCATGGAGGAAAAGGCCCACAGAGTCAACGGGGCCTGAGCACATGGAAGTCATAAGGGGGCCCTAGGTTTCTGGAAGCACACAACTTCCACCTGGCCCCCTGGGTCAGGAAAATTCATCAGCAGGTGGATCAAGATTGTGGAAGCTCAAGGAAATCTGGCAGGGATCTCCTTCCTCTTCCTGGAAAGACTTTCACTTTTAAAGACATTGTTTATCTATCAAGGCCTGCTGTTTTTGCCAGGGACTCTCTCCAACCTACTTAAGTGAACTGACATAACTCTGTGTGACCTCAGTCCTCTGTCTGAGGCATCCAGTATCAGCTGGAGCCACCCCCACAGGTTGCAAATCAAGCCAGCGAGCTTCCCAGCTCCCCTCCAGCTGTGCGGTGGACTCCAGGGCCTTCAGTAACTCCTGTTGGCTCTCCTCCAGACACCAAGTGTCTGAGAGTTTGACTTTTGTTGTGCAGCCATGTTCCTCCGATGTGCGAGGAAGATGTGTGGGGGTGACACCTGAGGACAACCATTTGATTCATGCCACATCTGGGTATTGCCCTTAGATTTTAAAAAATCTGGACTAGCCTCCAAAATATATCCAAGATATTATACCCATCTTCGCCAGGTAGCCTCTCTTCTCTTTTCATACTAACTGGAAGCCAACGTAGAAAAGGAAAGGAAATAATGTATATAGTAAAGAAAGTTATAAGCAGCGTGAAACAGGCCCCCCCCAGGGAATTGTGAGCAATGCAGGTGAAGTATGACTATCTCTATTTGTCTATGATAACAAAAATATGCTAATACTCCAATTATATGCTAATTACAAAAGAAACACCTAATGTGCAGAAGTCTTAGAAGTCAAAGTATGCCAAACAAATAAGGAAAAAGAAAAAGAAAGCATATGTCACAATAATATCAACCAAACAATCTGTTTGCACAAAGGATCACTTGATAACGCTCATAAACCTTTATGCACCTATTAACGTACTGTTGGACTTGAGAGAGCAAAGTCTGCTAAATATGCAAGGAGAAATTGACAGGAGTGTGGCATGCTGGGAGATTTAATGTGCCTATCTCACTATCTGACTGATGAAATAACTATGAAAATAAGAGCATAGAGCGTCTGGGTAACATAGTTAACAAAGGGGATTAAGGTGCTTATAATCCTCACATCCAACAAACAAAATACGCCTTCAAGTATTTATTACACATTTAAAATGATCACATCTTAGGCACAAAACGCCTCAAGATAAAATCCTCAAAGTCAAAACTGTATGAGCCCTATTCTGTGATCACCACACAATAAAACTAGATGTTGATAACAAAAGGGGAAGTAAAAACTGCTTCTACTTAGGAATTTATGCTCATCTCCCAAAGAACTCTTGGCATAAAGAGGAAGTCAGTTCTGCAATTACAGACTTTTAAGAAAACGATAATGAGAAAGTCAATATGTCCAACTTTAGGCACACCATATGACCACTATTATTTAAAAAAACATAGCAAAAGGATGGAAATAGAACATACCAGAATCATAACAATGCTTGTCTCAGGGTAGATTTGAGTGCCAGTTAGGAGCCCGGTATCTTACACTGATTCTTCCTTTTATGTTCCCAGCACCTGTAAGGCAAGAATTAGTGCCCACTTACACAGATGAGAAAAAAATGAAGCTCAAAATAGGTAATACTTTGGAGAGCGTCACCTATTTAGTGACAATAGTGAGGATTAAGACCAGGTCTGATGCTGCACATTCAAAGCTCTTCCCTTGATCTCTCTTCCTCACACTTGAGGCCCTAGTTCTCTCCAAGTGACACTGGGGGGCAAGGGATGGGGGTACAGACTGTTTCTAAGAGCTCCTTCCAATTCAGCCCTTCTGGGACTCTAAGAAACAAACAAACAAACAAACAAACAAAAAATTGAGGAGATACACAACCCTCAGTTTGTTTCCATGGGAGCTTATAAGATAAATTTTGAAACCTGGGAGAGCTCAGCAATTGGTCCACCTGGAGGGGAACATGAATTATCAGTGGGCACCGCTGGTAGGTGTCAGCATGGGGCATGTGACAGGCAGGTATAGGGATCTAGAAGCAAGAGACAAGCTGATGAGGAGAGCTCTTAGAATCTGCTATGTGCGCATGTATGATGTTCATACCCTGACATATATCAAAATGTGTAATTACAATGCACCAATAAATGAACATAAAAAAAGAATCTGCTATAAATGCCCAAGAACTTAAGGAAAACTAGGCCCTGGGGGAAGAGCCATACCAGAGCCTCAGAGGATCAGAGGAGACAGACCCTTTGAAGGGTGGATTGGCAGAGAGAGGAGAAGACGCTCCCACTGCATGAGTGACATGGACAAAGCCGTGAGGTCGGAGGTGAGTGTGACAATGACTGCAGGTGACCCCGAGTAGAGTGGAGGTTTACTGGGCTGCAGCTGGCTGGCCGCTCAGGTCTTGGATTCCCTTGTTTCTGGAGAAGGCTGTGCATACACCAACACAGGGCTCGGCACGCCTCCTGTCACCTTCTCAAAGAGCCCTGCAAAGAATGGGGTATCCCTAACACTCCTAGATTCTTCTCTTCTTGCTGGCATCTTCACCACCCTGCATAACTCACGATACTTTAGGTATTGAGGGTGTTAGAGGCACATCTTTTAAAAATGAAATTTGGGTTGATACACTTGATCAAATTAAAAGATTCAACACATCTTGCGACCATGCTGGCAGCTGAGGGTGGAGCTGTGTGTGTGCCTCTGGTCCAGTACTCAGCTCCTTCTGGCCACTAGACAGCCAGGGCTCATGATGCAGAGGGGAGGCCACCCCCTGCCATTCATGTCTTCTCAGTAGGATCCAAGACAGCCCCCCACCTTCCTCATCAGATGGACATGCCCCCCAAGGGCAGGGACAAGGTCTCCCCGGCTCAGGCTTCCAGAGAAGGCATGTGGTCTGTATTCTCCCACGCTCTTTGGCATGGTTTCGCTCACAGCTCCCTGACATTTTGGAGAAAAGGACTTAGCATTGCATCTCACAGACCAGGAAGGCTGGAACATTAGCTTCATGGAATGTTGAAGATCTTCTAGCCCAGCTTTTCCCAACCACCAGTCCACAGACAGGCATAAGGCCAGGGCACATTTTTACTGCTCTGCACAATTTTTCCTCCCCCACATTTCTTAACTCCTACATGCTATAAACCAAAACACATCCATGCGGCTCCCAGCCTCCACGGACAGACCAGGGAGTCCAGCTGGGATGCCCGTGTGGCTGAGCAGATGTGTGGCATCACCGCCTCGGTTCTGTGTTCAAATCCTGTCTCCTTCCAGAATGCAAGGAGCCTGCTCATCCTCCTCTCCTGCCTTAGGCCCCTGGTCAATTCAAGGTTTTCCACCTGTAGGGTATGCACAAGAGGCTTCCTCTGCCTGAGGTAGCCCTTCCCTTTGTCTGCCTGGCAAACTCCTCTTCACTGGGCAGCACCTCTTTTGAGAATTTTTTCTTGACCAGCCTCCCTTATCTGAGGCTCAGTTGATGACCCTGTTCCATGACCCCCCCAGTGTACCGCACACTATCTCATTGCACATACACACTCATCTACACACCCACACACACTCAGCCTACGATTGTGTGCGTCTGTTCTCACTGTCTGCCCCACTAGGCTGTGAACTCCTCAAAGGGGACGGCCTGGACTCTTCAGTCCCTGTGTTCTCAGGGCCTGGCATAGTAACTGGTATCTGGTAGGTGCCCAGGATATGTTCACTGAACAAATGCGTGAGTGGATAAGTGGGTGGATGGATGGATGGATGGATGGAGAGATGGATGGATGGATGGATGGATGGAGAGATGGATGGATGGATGGATGGATGGATGGATGGATGAATGGATGGATGGATGGAGAGATGGATGAATGGATGGATGGAGAGATGGATGGATGGATGGATGGATGGATGGATGGATGGATGGTTGTAAAGGGATTAGGACCTAACTATTTATG
The DNA here is from genome assembly GCA_004027185.1 of Glis glis. Classification (NCBI taxonomy): domain Eukaryota; kingdom Metazoa; phylum Chordata; class Mammalia; order Rodentia; family Gliridae; genus Glis; species Glis glis. The sequence goes on along the minus strand of PVJS01006217.1, from coordinate 19,515 downwards.
CTCCAACAGGATGGGGTGGGAACAAGTGTTCCTCGTGGAGACCCACTCAGGATGGTGTGTTCACGCCATCTACCTCACACTAGGTGGAAGGTGAATCCTGTTATCAAGGTTGAAAGATTTGAGGCCGGTGTGCTTGTTCCTCCCCTCCCTTCTCACCTTCAAGAGCTAAGGAAAGAACTCAGGATCCACTTCTTAGTCTCTTGGAATCCAGAAGAGGTTGTGGCATTTTAATGACTGTGGCCCAGATATCCAGAATAGAGTGTGTGTGTGTGTGTGTGTGTGTGTGTGTGTGTGTGTGTGTGTATGCACAAGCAAATGGTGAGAGACCATGGAGCATAACCTCAGGCTGTCTTTTTCTCCCAAGTTGGCTGCAGGCTGCTGTCAGTCCTTACTCCTCCCTCCTTGCTGTCCAGTCTCCCTGATCAGTCATTTCATCTGCTTTGACCCCTGTTGCCCAAGGTGGACAGCTACTGTTGGGGGTTGGGATAGATCACAAACATGACCATGCACTCACACGTATTTACACACTCAAACACACCCACACTTGTCCACAGACACACACACACACAGACACACACACACACGCACTCACTCACATGCTGACATACAAATTCTCTCACATGCACCTTCTCTTTCTAATCAGTTGGGAGTCCAATGGGGATGAAAGCAGGGGGTCAGAAACCCAATAATTCCCAAATGTAGCATTTCCTGGTGAGGTTGTGTCAGGAACAGAGCAGGAAGGCTTACCTCTTGTTGGAGCTGAGGCAGATCCTCTGGAGGGTGACACGGCCTCTCCAATGCAGTGACCTGGCCCCTGGCTAAGGTTTCTACCACCAATGGTGGAAACAGTGCTAAATACTGGCTTAATGAATTAAACAAATTTTTAAAAAGAAATATATAAATTCACACTAAGGTATAAATGACTAAGTGTGTCATTACTCTCCCAAAAGAAAATGCTCTTATTTGTGATAAAAAATAGTGAATAAACTAGGAAGGGAGGGGAATTTTTCCCACCCAAGAAAGTTGAGGGGGTGATAGAAATGCTCTAAAACTGGATTGTGGTGGTGATTGTACAGCTCTATGAATTTACCAAAGTCATTGATGACAATATGAATGAGTTTTATGGCCATGTATATTATTATGTCTCAATAAAGCTATAAAAAACACCCAAAAGATGATACTTGTTACTCTGTGTCCTCCATTGAAGTAATTTTCATCATCGCTGAGGAGACTTGGGGAATAACGGGGCATTATTGGCGAGAGGCTGATGTCCCCCCAGACCCCTTAGCCAAGGGCCAGCTCACTGCACTGAAAGGCCTTGTCATTCTCTTGTCGTGCATGGTTCTGCCTCAACTCAGGCAAGAGGTAAGCCATCCTCTCATCTGTGGCAGCTACACCAGGAATTCTATGCCTGGGAACAGAGAAAGGTATTAAGAGCCCTTTCCAAAGTCTTGTGCAGACAATATAGTAGCTACACCATGACCACAGTGCATTTTAGAAAGAGTATAGTGGGTTCATGAAGGTGCGAAAGAACAGGGTGCTGTGACATTTAAAGGGAGAAGGAGAAGGAGGAGGCAGTACCATGTCAAAGGCCCAGAGGGTGGGGTGCTGACAACCTCACTTCCAGGAGTCTGGATGTGAGGACGGGGCCAGGAAGAGTGATGGGGATTCCAAGATGTGCATGTGTAGCTGACTCCAAGCTCTTCCTGAGAGCCACATTCTAAGGGCTTGGCCAGTGCACACATTTCTTACCCCTGCTTCCTTAGGGGGCTCAGATGCCCCTGGGTGCTTTGGCCAGCTCTGATAGACGGCAAGAATCCCATTCAAGAATCCTGACCCAAGCCTAGGCTCAGACAAGACCCTAGACCCTCAGGGACATGTGCGCCGAGCTCCCTTTGCGTTTGACCTGAGCAGCTCCCCACCATGGCCCCTGCACAGCCTCCGGCCAGGCCAGCTAATCCGCACCTCCTTCTTCCTCCTTCAGTTCTCTCTCTCTTCCAGGACTCGATTCCATCTCATTTTTTTTTTTTTTCTATTATCCCTTGCCCCCACCCCTGCTCTCATTTCCTCTTTCCACAGTGCAAGGGAATTTCGGCTGGAACAGCCCACGGTGTGTGGTGGGCCTTGGGGGGCATCCAGAGGTCGCTGGAGCCTGGAGGGCCCCAGGCAGGGGCTGAGCAATGTGTCACTGCCAGGGCTTGGCAGGGGCTGCAGCCCTGGGGGGGTTGGGAGCAAAGGCATGCCTGGGAGGTGGGAGGTAGAGGGCAGCCTGAGGCCTGCAGCCACCAGAGAAGGCCCGAGGTGGGGGTGGGGAGACCATTTGAACTTAGAAAGGAGATTCTTGCTGGCCACTTCCTGTCCAAGCTCCCAGGGTCTTTGGTGGGGTCTCCTGGCTCCAGCTTGGAAGGTACCACCCCGCCAAGAATTCTTTTTTCTTTCTTTTTCTTTTTTTTCCCCACTAAATTAAATAATAAAGGGACTGTGTCTATCTCTATTTCCATGTAGCCAAGTCTGAACCTCGGCTGATCCTGGAAGCCAACCAGGTACGTGGAAAGAGGAAAAAGCAACAGCCAAAGAAAATGAAGCAATGGCTTGGAGGCCAGATGGAGGCCGCAGGCAGGGATCTGCAGGAGGCCCCGGACTGAGGGGCCAAGGAGGGGGGTCTGTCTGGCCTCCGAGCAGAGGGGGGAAGCAAGTTGGGGGTAGGTCTCCCACAGTGGGCTACTGGGGATCGCCAACTGATGCTGGAGCCAGAACAGCCAGGGCATGGGTGACCCTTCTGAACGGAGCTTCCTGAAACTTCTTGAGGGTCCCATGAAGAGCAAGAGTCAGGCATGGTGGAGGGCAAGGGGGAGAGGGAGGTGTGCAGACCTGGTGAAATAAGGGAGCCACAGTGCTTGCACCTTCCTGATCTGACCCCCCTGTCTCTGCCCATTCTAGCCCAGAGCTCACTTTGGACCACAGCCCCTTTCTTCTGCCTCCCTAATGCTCATGTCCTCATACCTGGTGAAGTCTCCACCTGATGAGCAGCGTTAGGCCCAGGCCCCAAGCAGGCACATATGGTGATGGATGTGGGAGAAAGGAGTGGTGTCTCTGACCTCTGGACTTTTTCCTTAAAATAAGACACATGCATACAGCTTTATTGCCTTAACTGCTGCTCTTGTCCATCTGCTTCTTTCCATCCCAGTGTTGCTGGCCTGGCTGGGAGCCCTGAAATACCACAAAGGCAAAGTCCCCTAACCATTTGCTATGTGGACTCCAGGCCCGCTCAGACCCATCTCCCACATCACAGCCCAAGTCATCTCCCTTCAAGTACCAAGCCCTACCTCACATTATAATGCATCAGTGTTCAACCTTGGCTCTCAGGATAGAGTCCAAGTTCCCAAGTATGGCCCCAAAGTCCTATCTGATCCCGGATCGGGCCCCTCCTCCCACTCTCACACCATGTCCGGACACCCCAACCATCCCTGTATCCTTGCACCTACTTTGCACCACTACTAATTTCCTGAGTGTTCTGCAGTCTCCCTGCCCTGCTCTGGCTGCCCCCTCTGCCAGGACAGTACCCAAGGAGCACCTGATTACTCTGTCCAGTCCCAGCACCAAGGACAGCGCCTGGCACAGAGCAGATGCCAGTAAGTAAGGATGAGCAGATGAGCCTCAGTCTTTGCCCTCCTCCCTCCACCCAGGTCGGGCTGGGCACCTCTACCTGGGTTAGGCTTCTCCATCTTTGCTCACATTTTATTGAGATAGCCTGACCATCTATGTATGTGGCAGGATTTTCGTATCTTTAGGGATGTGATTTTTCCTCCCAGTATTTATTTTCATCCCATGGCTTTCTCTCATTCAAGCTAGGCTGTGAGGCATTGATACCTCAGGGAAGACAGAAATATACTGTGCAGCATAGATCCTGAGAGGGCAGACGAAGTTATGAGTCTAGATAAGAGACAAAGGTAGACAGGCAGAGAGGAGTGGGGCCTGAGTAGGAAGACATCTCATGGAGAAGACCCATGGATCCAGAGGTGGTATTGGCATCTGGAAAGTCCTGGCTCCTCTGAGGAGGGCATCATTCATTACCAACACTAAGTAGTCGTGTGGGGACCATTCAGTTCACCTTCACACTCTCTTATCTCCACTTGAGTGGCCTTCCTGTATGGCATCAGCCAGAAAGCTGCCCACTGACCATGAAAAGAAAAGAAAAGAAAGTCTTCTCTCTGTGTCCTCTCAGTCCCCATCCAACTCATTCAGAGTAGAATCCCACCATCACTGCAATGTCCCAGGGATGTGGGGCTCAAAAGGAGAAGGTGGGACAGGAGGCCATGGAAGGAAAGGTTCCCCATGTCTGTTTCACATTTGATAGAACAGAGCTTAAGTCATCCCTCCATACAGGATTGTAGCAAAGAATGTGCATCTCCGTTAGTCTCCTCTCTCATTGGTACTAGGCTAGGAGCCCTGGGCCAGCTGCATCTCAATAAATTAGCATATTGCATGGTGTATAATAGGTTCTCAACAAATCAGAGGCAGACATCCTTCTCCTCTCCCTTACTATTGGAACCTCAGATCTATTCAGGGAAACAGTGTTATTCATTAAAAATATTCAGCTTTCTAAAATCCCTCACAGATAGGACAGCATTAAGACAGTGTTCTGGATAAAAATATATACATATAAGTGGAACAATAAGATGAAATACATGGTGGGGGAGCTTCTCAGAAAGCTTGTTAAAGGGACAGACTGATATGTTCCAGCTTTACTCCTTTTACTCTTCATCCTTCACCTTTTACCTCTTTTCTTGCCTGGAACATGGATATGATGTTTAGAGGTATGGGAACCAGCTTGCAATGATGAGGGTAAATTTCATATATTACACAGTGGGTAAAGCAGAAGTCTAATAGTATTGTGTAGGTCAGACTATGCCATCCCTGAATTGCCTATCTTCAGATTCGTGGTAGCAAGTGCATCGGTTAGTAAATTGCCTCAACAGTGCTGCATAACAAATCATCCCAAAGGTCAATGGTTTAAAATAACAATTATTTATTTTCGCTCCCTGAGGTTCAGCTGGTTTCTGCTCCAAGCTTCATGTAGGTCTGCCTCATGTGCCTTGAATTCCCCTAAGACTTGTACCTACTCAAAGTATGTTTTCCCGCAATGATAGCAAAATCCCAAGAGGTTAAGCTCAACTGTCAAAGTACATTTCAAATCCCTGCTTGTACAGGTTGAGCATCCCTAATCAAAAATCTAAAATTTGAAATGCTCCAAAATCCAAAACTCTTTGTGCTCCAACATGATGCCACAGGTGGAAAATTCTACACCATGAAACTTTGTTACATGCACAAAGTTATTTAAAATATTGTACAAAATTACTTTCAGGCTATGTGTATATGATATATATATATATATATATATATATATATATATATATATAAAGAATAAATAAATTTGTGTTTAGACTTGGGTTCTATCTCCATGATATCTCATTATGTATATGCAAATATTCCAAAATTCAAAAAAATCCCAAATCTGAAACTCTCCTGGTCCTAAGCATCATGGATAAGGACACTCAGCCTGTATCCCATTCTCTTGTATCCCATTAGCCAAAGTGAGCCATGCAGATGAGCCCTTAGAGTTGAGAGTTGGGTTGAGTATACAAAGTATACTCTACTGTTAGTGGGGGGAACCACAAATTCACACAGCAAAGGGCACAGACACAGAAATGAGTGAATAACTGGAGACAATTATTAGAAAAAGCCTGTTGAATTAATGAACGTTGAGTGCCATTATGTGCCAGGAGCCATTTGAGGTACTTTCTGTTCATTAATCATCTTATTGGGCCTTTGCAACAACTGATATGAAGCAGACTTTATCACATTTACTCTGCAGATTGAAAAAATACTATGCCTCAAATAGGTTCATTAATATATATATATATATATATATATATATATATATATATATATATGTCTCTTGCGAAGGGGTAGGGCTGGGACTCAACCCTGGTTCTGGCCTCCAAAAGCCTATCCTCATCCATTACATCATGTGTCCTTCTTGTCCTGGAGTTTTCTGGGGAAGTGTCTGACTTGGGAAACCAACACTGGCACTGGATAGAATGTCAACTTGGTATTTTTGCCTCTGTGCATCTGAACTGTTGGCTGAGTAGATTCCAAGGAATAGGTGGAAGGTGGGCAAAGAAAGGCTCTAAGAATCCAGACCGTGTCAACTGCAAACAACAGAAACAGTCTGATTGATTTAAGCAGAGAAAGGCTATTTGACTTCTCCTAGAATTGTACATACAGGTAGAAAGATGGGCTCAGAAAACAGATGGGAGGGGGAAGGCTGAAAAGCCAGAGCACAGACAGCTCAGAGCATGCTGCAGGATGATCCCTGACACCCGCCAGCTCTGGGCACCACACCTGAACTGCTGCTGCCCCCACCTCAAAACCAAGGCTGCTGCTGCTGTAGCCACCACCAGAATCATTCCTCCCTGCCCTGGGGTAAAGTCCAGGCAGGTGCCTCCAGCCCTGATTGAGATGCCCATGTCCCAGCTGCATGGGAAGTCAGTACCTGGCTTCAGCAGGTACTGGGAGTGGGATCTGTCCTGCACCAAGACTCTTTTGGTTGGGGATTTCCCCCAATCACAGGAAAGGGGCTGTGAGAGTAGGAAGCATAATAATAATAATAATAATAATAATAATAATAATAATAGGAGAAGGAAGCGTCCCTCCACAGGCTCAACCAGCAATCAGCAGTGGGTGTGGTTCGTGAGTGTGGGAAGGGAAGGGAGGCCTATCCCCTGGATTCCATGCCCATCGCACAGCTCTGGGGGTGTGGGCAGCGGCAAGGCGATGGGGGGCAGGGCCAGAGCCTGCACATCCTGCCCTCTGGTCCTTGCCCCTGCCACATGCAGTTCCCTCCCTGATGCTCTTTCTCCCCTCCAGGGTTTCCAGGCTGGTGAGAGAAAAGTCTCATCCCAGGAAACTTCTGAGAATAGCACAGGGCAAGTGATGGGTCTCAGCCTTTAAGGGACATGTCTCAGAGATGGGATTGCGAATGGCCTTGAAAGAAGGTGGATGTTTCAGGGTGGGGGGAATGAGGAAAGACGTTTTTCTGAGCGGGACTTCCCTGCCTCTTCTCTCGTCTCTTGCTGAGCTATGCCAGTGAATCCCTAGGCTGGCCAGCTTTTTCTGAGGCTGAAGGGCAAGGGAGGGTAGAGGTGGGTCGTGTGTAGACCTGCACCCAGCTCATGAAGTTTGCCCTGTAGATGTTGGGAAAGTGTAGACTTCAGATTCTGTCCCTGCCCCTCCTGACTTTGAGCAAAGGTTCTGTATATCTCTGAGCCTCGATGTCCCTATTAAAGTAAGCATGGTGGTAGTTCCTTCCTCATAGTCTGCTGAAGGGTTACACAAGGTCATAGCGTAAAGCACTTAGGAGATTGGCACTTGAAAGCACTAGATAAGGGTCCACGGGTCCACTGTTACTGCTGCTGCTGCTGACGATGACATCAGCATCAAAACGACGTAATGAAGGCAGGGTACCTAGTGGACACCCAATAAATGTCTGTCCCTTGACCCTTTGCTGATACCAGTGGCCTCTCTCCCACCCCAGGTGCACAGTGTGCTCAGGGCTGTGCCTCCTCAGGAATGGGGCTTGCTGGGGTCCGACCACCCCTCACATCTTGAGCATGGAATGAAGGGTATGTAGAGAGGAAGGAAGGAAGGGCTTCCCCCTCACCTGCTCTTGTGTCTGCAGGACCCAACAAAGGTCCCTGCTCAGTCTCAGCTCATTCTGTCCCCTGTGTCCAGGCCAGCGTTCCCGCCCTGCAGAGATCTGCTGCCTTCCTGGATGAGGTACCGGGGAGCTCCCTGAGCAGGGGGCCACGCTGTTCCCCGGCTGGGTGGGGGTGGAGGATGATCCTCAGGACGCTGGCAGGCACTGACCTCAGCCTTCCTAAGGATGGGTCTCACTCCCTCACTCACCTCCTCTCCACCTCTAGGTGCCTCCCGGGGAAAAGGGGACAGGAAGCTAGGGCTGGCCACGGAGACTTAAAGCTCCCTAGAGTTAGCTGAGCTGACCTGAGCCTCCACAAGGCGCCCTGCTCTGACACCCTAGGCAGGCGCAGCTCGCACCCCGAGTTCCTGGGGTCAGGGTCTGGACACTTGGCATCCTGGGTCCCGCAGATCCAGGCCTGGGCTGCCGGATCTCCTCTCCCAACCAACCGCCTGAGCGGCCCTGGGACGGCCCCTCCCCGCCCGCCCGCAGGTCCCCAGCACAGAAGCCCTGTCAGGGATCACTGCAAAGCACCACGTGGAGATCTAATCTGGGGCGGGGGCGCCGAGCTGAGGCGGGGTGGAAGGGGTCGACGAGAGGAGGAAATTAATGATTAAATAATGGGTTCCAAATGCAGCGGCTCCGAGTGAAATCCCCAGCCGCAAGCCGGCGGGCTGCACGCTCTCGGCCCGGCTCCAGCAGCCCGAGGAGGCCCAAGTAGGCGGCGGAGATGCTGGTGGCGGCGGCGGCGGGCGGGCGGCTCCCCCCAGGCCCGGTCAGCGAGTCCCAGCCCGACGCGGGGTCAGCGGGGCGCCTGGGGGGCCCCCAGTGATTCCTGATGACAGGTGGGAGCCCTGCCACTTGGAGCGTGGCCGCCAAGCAGGGACCCGCTGGGGGGAAACGGCAGCCGAGAGGAAGTCTTGGCTGGCAGCTGGGCTGGGGCTGCCGCCATTCCTGGCCTCCCTGCCTGGCACCCCCGCCCCATTTCATTCCACCGCTTAATCCTCGGGCCTGCTCTGAGCCTGGGCTCTGCCGGAGGAAACCCTCAGAACGAATCTGAGGACAGGGGAAGGATTCCCCGCCAAGCCATCCCTCCTACCCTAAACTTCTCCGAGATTATCCTCCCCTTCCTCCCTCAAAGTATGATTCTTGCTCCTAACGTGAGGGAGACTGTCCCTTACACTGACACTTCCTTCTCATTGTGCCTCAGTTTCCCTTGAGCACTGAGGTCTGTCGTTCTCAACAGCATCCCCCCGGGGAGCCTGGACTGTCTCGAATGGGCTTTTCTGTCTGCCTGGTCAGGAAGGTGCTGAGCCAGCATCCCTGGCTCTAAATGATTCTCTACTAGAGAAGCTTGCCTGGGCCCTCCTCACCTCCTGCCTGCTGGGGAGGGCGGGCTCAGCCTGAGGAGCAGGGACAAGCGTCTTGGCCCCATTGCTCCTTTCCTCCTCTGGAACCCTGCTTGGAGCCTGAAATTTTCCACACTGAGCCTTTGGCTGTGCACGCTGGAACTTTTGCAATTTCCTGACTTGAAAACTGTTCCCCCACCCCTGCGCCCTCCACCACGTCCCCGTAGGTCTTCTGGGGGTGGTCACCCCAGCGGGGCCTCAGAGCGCAGACTGTTGAGAGCACAAACCTAAGCCTTCAACCATGACGTTGAAAAGTGCACTCTTTGGCTGGAAGCTCTGGTGCCACGGTCTGCCACCGTCTGTCTCCCCCAGGGCCTCCCAGGAGAAGGACCAGCTTAGAGGCCCAGGAGAGTGGGGGTCAGGGAGCAAGAAGGAAATCAGTCTCTAGGTAAACTGGATTGAATGCTGGGAATAGAATTTCTGTGTATAAATCCAACCATGCAAAACAGATTTTGCTCTGGAGTTGGGGCCATTGCTCCCTCCAAGCCCAGGCGAGGAATGGCCGGGCCTGGGGAGGTGACTTCCACAGCCCTGAGGAGCACCAGGCTGGCGCTGGAGAATGACTGGAGCCCTGCTCTCAGCAGTGCCCGCCTTGCTGAAGCTGTCACAGGTGGCCCTGACTGCTCTGGAATGCTGCCTGTGGCCAGGGGACAGTTGCCAAGCAGACGCCGCTCTGCAGGAGCGAGAGGGAGGTGCTGCCCAGTCTCGCAGGGCGCCGTGGTGCTCCACTCCCAGGCTCTCCTGAGCACTTTCTGTGTGTCTGGGGGCTGGCAGCCCAGACCCAGCCCAAACCTGCGTGGCTCTTGGGTCACGTCCTGTCCCGCTGTGGGGCACAAATCTTGGGTCACTTTTATGGGCTTCCATTCTCTCTTACTTTGGAAAGGCAGGCCAAAGAAACCGGCCAAAGAAGCCCGAGGCCTTCTTCTCCTCGGGTCCCCCACACCGTCTCATCCAAGATCCACACACCGTCCGGGATTGCGCGTGCAGAAGAATTTTAATAAAAACAAGCAATTCCGAAGGTCTGGCGGGGCAGGCAGGCTGGTCTAGTGGATCCAGTGCTATTCCTGGCCGGGGAGGCCAAGAGGCTCTCCTAGGGATAAGCACTCCCAAGACAAACACAGAGCAACAAGCCGGCTTTGTCCTCTCCCTTTGATGATGGAGCGTCCAGGCTGGGAACTGACCACACAGGAGGAAAGGGGATGGTCATTGAAAGAGGGGACACTGAAGGAGAGGAGTCAGGGTGGACAGTGGTGGGTGTTTGGGGTTCTGGCCCACTAGGAAGCCCCCTGGGAAGGGTATTAAGGGTGGGTGATGTAAGATTAAGGGGCAGAACTTTCCATTGGCTTTGCCACCTCACTCAGTATCACCCCTCACCCCCACACTCACAGCTTAATCAGGTGTCGACTGTCCCCAGCATGAAAATCAGCCAAAAAGGGTCCCAAACCATGACACAGATGAGGTCAAAACAACAAATCAAACACAAAACTGAAAATTTTTAATCCCTTGGTTCTGTAGAGATGGTTTTATTTCCAAAAGGAATTTAATTAAAGACAGAAAAAGACCAATATAAACCAAGAAATCACACACACATGTGAAAAGTGCCACAAGAGCCCTGGAGTCCTGGCTTAAGAGGAGTCTGGGCTCAAGGTCCCAGGGCCCCCAGAAGTGGCCTGTGAGGGCAGCCCTGCCTCAGCAGACTCAGAAGGCTTGGGGGGTTCTCGGCCCCCTTCAGGTGTAAGCCAGGAAGCCAGGTGGCCCCGGTTCCGGAAGCTCAGCTGACGGTGGCTGCATGTTGACCATCCAGATCCCGTGGTCAGGATGCTAACTGCCCACCTTGGAACATGGCCTGTCTCTGCCCACCGGTAGGATGCTGAGGGTCAGCTCCCTGCTACTGACCAATGCTCAGGTCATAATCTCTGCCCATTCTGGAGAGCTGTCTGACCCTTCTCTTGGGCAGATTTCCTTCTCTTTCTCTACTTTTTAAAGCAAAAATGAGTCTATTTTTGTGATTTTTAAAATTTGACAAAATTTTCAGTCCAAATAGGTTTAGAGCACTGTGGTCAGCAACTCCCCTCCCTTTATGCAGCCAGCGCCAACCACAGCAAGGCTGTGCACATGGTTTGGTCTCTTCCTAACAACTCCCCCAGCCCCCTTTGCTCGCCTTTCCCACCTGATCCCAGATTTCTCAGATTTTGACATCGTGGCCTGTTTTCTTCCAGAGATTTCACCTCCTCCTTTAACATGTTGCTCAGCTCAGGCTGGTGGCTTCTCCCTGTCACCAGGATGCATGATGACCATGGCTGCAGTACTGCTGCTGCCCTGGGGGAGATGCTGGGGCCACGCACATGGGCACAGCTCCTACCAGACAGCTGCAGATGTACCAGGGTGCAAAGTGGAGCTGGATGAATGAATGAGTGGCAAATGTTGAACTCCTATTTAGATTCCATAGACCAGGGCCTTTTCTAAATGCCCACGCAGAGCCACTTGTTTCGGATTATCCCCTTCATAACCCTATCACACACTTATTACATCAATGTCTAATATTGATTCTCTCCAGGCCCTCTTTGTCTACCTTTGCATCCTCCTAACATTTAGAACCATGCCTGCCACGTTGAAGGTGCTCAATAAATGTCTGTGGACTTAGGGACTCAGAAGTAACTTTGAGTTTTCTCAACCCAGGCTGTGACCCTCTCCACCTCTTGCGACCATCCCTTTCACATATAAGCTTAAGCTTTTTCTCTTTCCTTTCCACATCACAGGCATTTTGATTTCCCTGGCGGCATTTCTCCTGAAACTGTAGGGACCTAAAAGCCTCTGTTCTCCTTAGGCTAAGGGCTTCTCAGGGGCCTTACAGTTTTATATCCATGTCCCCTGTCATAGCTTTATGCCCGGCACTCAACCAATAACTATGATATGAATAAATGGAGAAGGACCAACTGAATGTTCAAATTAATGAATGACTATTTTCTCAGAGCTTTTGGAACTATCATTGACTAGATAATGGTCACTATCAAAATTCCACTCACTTTCACAATTCTAATTAATCTCTTCTTGCTGATCAGAATTAAGTCTAAAAAAGGATTTCACTTCTCCTAGTTGTTTGACAAACTTCTAGAAAATGATTCTTCTCTATCCACTTTCCATCTCTCCCCCACAGAAGGCATGTTGTGATCAGCTTGGTATCAGTCAGGAGAGGCCACATTATGATACAGTAACACGTAGCCCTCAAACAAGTGACTTCGCAGGACTATAGGCTGAGTGACTGTTCAGGGCAGGGTCTTCTATGTGATGTCTTAATGTTACCCCTCCATATCAGCAGATGGCCCCTCAGCTGCTGCGATAAGGGAAGAGAAAAGGTGGGGAGTTGAGCATGGTCAATTAAAATTTTCCACCAGGTGAAGTGCACATCACCTCTGCTCACACTTCATTGGCTAAGGCAAGTCACATTGGCCACTAGGTTCTTCCATGAATCTAGAAGAAGAGGAGGACCAGATATTGGGGAACAGTCTTGCTTTTTGCCAAACTGTAACGAGGGTCAAACTCAGGCCTGCCGAGGCTGGTAGAGGTTCTGTCTGCAGCTGTGGAAAGGAGATGAGAAACAGAACAATGAGAATAACTCCACCCTGGATCTGAACTAGTGATCTGGACTCCTCACTCACTCAAATTACCATACCAGTCACTTCCTAGAACTTTTGCCAGGAACTCTGCCAGGAGCACTGAGTAATCACAGCTTCATAGTCACCATCAGGGAAAACTTTGTCAAAGTTCTCTCAGGCCAATGGTTTTCAACCCTGATCTCTGGGATTGGAGCCTGGGCCCTGGGGCCTGAGCCTCTTCCCCTGGGGCCTCTAGTCTACACCTCATCTCTGCCAAGGGATGCTCCAGGGAAGAGTGGCTGGAAGGAAATGGTATGCGAGGGGCCAGGTCACCTGCCGCAGCTCCCCCCCCCACCTCTGCCTCTTCCCTCTCCCACACCCCCGCCTGCTACCCCACATCTAGTGGACACTCCTCTCCTCTGGTTTTCTTGGCCAGACCCTGTGATCTGAGTTCCTGAGATACAATCTAGTGGCAGGGTCAGAGAGAGTGACTTGATCTCTGGCTTAAAAATACAATAAGGAAAAGAAGAGGGAGGAAGAGGGGGAAGATGTGGTAAGAGGAGACAGAGAAGGAAGAGGAGGAGAATTATTAAGCCCTCCAGTTAGGGCAAGATAAATGTGCAGGTGAGAGTGTTCAATGTGTGGCTCTCCCAGTAGATGGCCAACTCTATCGGGAAGGAAGCATGTCTGGTTAAGTCATTACTCTAATCCTAGTGCCTTGGACAGTACTTGGTACACACTAAGTGCTCAGTGGATACTTGATGAGTAAACAAACGAGCCACTGGAATTACAGGTGGGTAAACTGAGAATCAGAATGACCCGGTGGCCCGCACAGGGTGTGAATAACAAGGCCAACTTGAACGCAGTTCTCCCAAAAGCCCCTGTTCTCTTGCCTACTGTGTCATTGCTACTACCATACCATTTATGTCACCATTGCTGCTACAACTAACAAGGGACTGGGAAAGAGGGGGGGAACTGGTGGGGAAGAAGCCACAGAGAGAAGTCTGCCCCCCAAAAGAGCCACCAGGCCTGCCTCGCTGCCCCGGCCGTTCAGGCTTCTCCCTGAGCCTCGCTCTGCCCACCTCATAGCCCAGAGGCCTTGGGGAAGGGTCCCCAGCTGGCATGGCACTTCTTCCTCTCCACCCCACCTTTCCCATTGTTCCAGATCCCCCCCCACTCCAGGAAGCCATCTTTGATTGCTGAGGTCTATACCACTCTCTCCTGGTCCCCAGTGTTCTCTAGCCCCTTTGTGAATATAGACCCCCCCCCCCGCCTCAAGGCTGTGTTTCCAGGGATGGGCCATTCCTTTGTACCTCCCAGGATGATTCCTGCTATTTCCTGGGGCACTGTCTGGATGCAGAGATACCTCAAGGAATACGACAATATCTTCACCCACATGGAAATTAGATTCTAGTGGGGGCACACAGTTGATACATGAATAAGTAAATAAAGAATGTAGTTTCTGGAGGTGATAGGGGACAAAGTTGTGTCAGGAGGGCCTGAATGACCCAGGGTTCCTGTGAGGAGATGACATCATAGCAGAGACTTAAAGAATGGGAGGGGTCAGTGTGGCTTGGGCTGAGCACAAGGAAGGAGAGATTAGCTTTACCAGAAGAAGGGTTCCCTCTGCCCTGTGCCAGGGATGTAGGGGTGGGGAGGGACCTTGGGGGAGATCCCTGGGGAGTGGGGAGCGGCATACCTAAGGTTGACTTCTTCCTTTGTTTCTGGTCTCAGAGCAGGTGGTCAACACTGCCTCATTAGCTAACTTTCAGTGATGGCCCTTCTTGGTATCAAGCCTGAATCCATGTTACTACTGCCCAGTTCAAATCTCTGAGTTTAGCAAGCAGAGTTTCTGGAAACAATTCTTCATAACCCAGACAACTTCCTTCCACACTGCTCCCGGCTGCCACCCTCTAACACTGCTTATCTTCACAGAGCTCGAACCTTTCTGGAGAATTCCCACTTTCTCCTGGGAAGGCTGGGCGAGAGCTACCTAAGGTCCATGTCTCAGGGACAGGCAGCAAGTCACCCAGCCCAATGCTGGCCCCAGCTTGACCATCTGGGGCAGCCTGGCCTTGCTCCCAGTCCCCCGGTAAATTCTGCCATGGCCCCAAACTGCTTCAGGGCCAGGGCCTCAGTGGTTCTGGCTGAAGTGCACACAGGTAAGTTTGGCTATATATTGGAAGAGGCATTATTGGTACAATCCCAGTCTGCATGGGGAGGAGGTCAGCACTACTCAGAGAAGTTCTCAGCCGCACAGGGCTCCTAGGCCTGTGCTGGAGGGACAGAGGGGAAAGAACCCCAGTGAGTCAGGGACAACTCAGAGGTCAAGACCAGGGCGATATCAGAGCAGACTTCTGGGAAGTGCCTGAGCCAGGGGTCAGGGCCCTGAGGAGTCTACCCAGAGGGGCCCCAGCCTCTCAGGAGGAGCACTGATTCACCAAGAATAGGTGCTTATGGGCAGGCAGATACTCTAGTTCATGGCCATTTTTTTGGAGGGGGGATTGTAAAACTTCTCCCTTCTCTACGTGCAGCCACACCTGCCTCAGCGGAGCTGTCTGGAACCATTTCCCTGCCACTGGTCTCTGTCAGCATTTCCCCAGGCCACTAAAGATCCTGTTTCCTTCTCCACCACCTCTGCCTCTTGAGTGTTCTCTTGATCACATGGCTACAATAATCACACACACACATACACACACACACACACACACACACACACACACACACACACACAGCCTTAGAGGGAGCCCAGCACCTTCCTTCCGACATTCAGCAGGCCCTCGCTTACTTCCCTGTGGTCTCCAAAGTCTTTACATTAAACCGCATTTCTTCATCCTTCACCAGGGTAGGGACACAGATGAAGCCCCCTCTGGACAGGCAGTCTGGTGAAGCACCTGGCAGAGGCTGGACAGCACTAGAAAGCAAAGCCCAATGCGAGTGTACCAGGAAACCACACGTATCCTGGTTAGGGTGTCTCAGAGCAGAGCCTGAGACGAGGATGTGAGTGAAGTCATCTATTTGAGAGGTGTTCCCTGGAGTCACCAGCTCTGGCATGAGGACATGAGACAAGCAGGGGAAGGCATTCCATGGATACCCTAATAAATCAGCAACCACTATGGGCAGATGGAGGCTCATTCCACTGGGGATTTTGGGGGGCCAAATAAGACACTCATTTATTAATTTTACCCACAACTGAGGGAGCTGGGTATGTACTGGGTGGAGCTGTTTTCAGGGAGCATTAATACCTCTGTACTTACAGCCCGCTGCACAGAGGATGAAGCTTCCCATGACCAGAGAACCCACTCAGGAAAACAAATGTGGGTATTGGTAGTTGGAAGTTGAGGTGAAACACCCTAAAATGAGCAGGGCATTGGATACAGGCACTGAGAGCATCTATTATGATGTGCTGAGAGGTAGAGGTTAGGAATGGCTTCATATAGGAGTTAAATTTGAGGTGAACCTCAAAGGTTTGGAAAACCAGAAATGAAAGTAGGAATGAGCAAGGAGAGGCATTCAAGGAAAATGAGAGAGCAAGAGCAAGACGACTGAAGTGAGACCACAGGGAGCCTGGAATGAGTTGTGGGCTGAGGAACTTTGTTAGGTGATGCCATAGAAGGTATAAGAAGACCAGGGCTCTATGCATGGATTGGAAATGGTGGGGTATTGTCTGTGAGGGGCCCAGGAGGGGGATAGGAGGAAGATGATGAGTATGGATGTGGGTGCATTGAATTTGAGGTCTCTGTGAGTCACCCAGGTGCGATTGTCTGCTGGATGATTGCGCAGAGGGGTCTGGGATTGGGGTGAGAGGGCTGAGCTGGAGACAGAAATTCAAGAGTCACCTGCTTAGAGGAGGGAGTCGAAGCCACAGGCTTGGTGAGAACACCAGGGGAAAAACAAAGGTAGTAGAAGCAGAGAAGAGTCAAGGAAAAAATGGGGAAAGTGAAAAAAATACCTACACTTAAGAGATAGAACAGAGGGAGAGATGTAAAGCAAACAAGTGGATGAAGGCAGAATTCAAGAAGACAAAGGAGGAAGTCTCTAACAAAAGAGCCAGGGAACAATAGAAAATCCTGCAAAAGTAAATGTGGATGAGGCCCATAGATGTAGCAGTTGGGAGGCCCATCAGAGATCAGAGCAGAAATGATCTTGGGGTGTGAGGGAGAGGGAAGCCTGAGAGTAGAGAGGCCTGAATAGATGTCATGATCACCAATCTTCCAAATAATTTTCTTCTGAGATTAAATTGGGAATTAAGACATTAGGTAAAAGAAAGCACAGATGATGGAAAGTATTTTTAATATGGAAAAAGGTAGGATTTTAAATAAATAAATAAATAAACACACATACACACACATATACAGTGAGGGAAAACCTAGACTGTGGCATCTATCAAATTAAGGAATAAGTCCTGTAACTGCTACTAACTAGCTGTATGACCTTGAGAAAATTATTTAACATTTCTGAGACTTTATTTTCTCATCTTTAAAATGAGAAAAATTAACCCCATTTTTAGGGTTGCTCTGAGAAGTAAATGGAATTATGCTTATGCAGTGTTCATCAGAATGCCTAAGTCATCTTGAAAAATTATCAAGTGTATCTCTATTTGTCTCTTTTCCATCATGTAAAAGAAGTTTGTGAGTCCTCACCAAGGTAGGAGGTTGTGTTTTAGATGATATCATAATATATAGGGGTTAATCAAACTTGGAAATCAAGAAGTTTAGGTTTTAGTGCCCATGTGAAAACAGGAGACCATATGTGCACTCCTGAAAGTTAAGCAGTTGGAGTTTATTCCCTTTCATAATGTCAGGATCTTGATATACCACAGTGCAATGATGGAATAGAATAATATTTAACTACCTATTTCCTCTGTCTATGACCTAGATGTGGAAAAAATATCCTTTGAGAATTTTAAACTGTTCAGCCCTCGTGCAAGTTTGGGCTTCATGTGTACAGTCCCTACAGGATCCTCATGAAATGCAGTTTAATCTCAGTACTATCCCTAGGAGACCTGGAAAAAGCAAATGCAAAAATTTTGAAGAATAAATACTTAACTCGATAGCACTAAATTCCCGTAAATAAGGACCCTCTGAAAATGAAACTCTGGGGGTAAGATTTCTTTCATGAATAAAAGTTAGTAAACAAAACAAGTAGTTGTATTAGACTCCTAAGACTTTAAATAATAGAACTACTAGATACTGTAAATTAAATGTTTTAATTATTAAAGACTACATAGAGAATAACAAAAATGCTCTTTAGAGAGACCTGATAAATTTGAAAACAAAGCAAGTAAAATTTCTAGAAATGAGAAAGTACAATTATCAAAATTTTAAATTCAATGAATAGGTATATTAAACACAGTTAAAGAGAGAATTAGTAGAGTGGAAGATAATTCTGAGTCTATTACCCAATTTTTAGGATAGAATGAAAAAGAAATGGAGAGTATAAATATGAGTTTAAGAAATGTGTCAGGCAGCCAAGTTCAGTGGTACATGCCTGTAGTCCTAGCTACTTGGGAGGCTAAACAGGAAGATTGCTTGATCCTAGGAGTTTGAGAATAGCCTGGCAATATAGTGAGACTCTGTCTCAAAATACACACACACACACACACATACACATACACACACACACACACACACACTTAAATATCAACCCATTAACACAGACTAGGGGTATGTCTCAGTGTTTTCCTGGCATGCGCAAGGCCCTGAGTTTGATCCCCCGACCACAAAACAAATAAATAAACAAAGGAAATGTGGCAGTTAGAATGAGAAAAATACATGTTACTGTTAGAGCTTTCTGAGTGGAAGAACAGGGAATAAGGGAGAGGCAATATTTGAAGAGATAATGGCTGAGAAGGCCATGATTCCTCATATTCAAGAAAAAAGATTTGAGACCAGTGCATAGTAACTTAGCAAGATCCTGTTTCAAAATAAAAAAAAAAAGAGCTGGGGGTGTAGCTCAGAGGTAGAATGCCCCTGGATTCAATCCCTAGTACTACAAACAAAAAATAAGAACCTCAAACAGAATAAATAAAACCAAATTTATACCTAGATATTTCACAGTGAAATTGCAGAACCCAAAAGGTAATAAGAAGATATTAAAAGTAGCTAGAGGAAAAAGATTACTCACAGAGGAACAACACTTGAAATGACAGCAGAATTTACATCAGCAGCAATGGAAGTCTGATGACAACTGAATTGTACTCAAAGTACTGAGAAAGTAATTCAACTGTGATTCTGCCATCTGAAGTATAAGTCAATAGAGAAAATGAAATGATGATAGTTACATAAAATATCAGGTGTATGCTACTGTGATAGTTAATCTAAGTTGTCAACTTGACCTGATCATGACACACCCAAGATTATGTGATTTTGGGTGTGTAATAGCAGATTAAAGAGAAAGCCCTGCCCTGAATGTAGGCAGCAGGATTCTGATAGGTGCGGACTTAGATAAAGAGGGAGAAGCCGAGTAGAGAGTGTGCGACTCGTTCCGAGGAAAGTGCATCTGCTCTCGCCTGAGATCGTCAGCCGCCGGCTCCGCCTTTCTCCGAAGAGGTTGATCTTCTCGGCCTCCTGCTCTTGGAACTGAAACTCCACCATCGTTTCTCCGAAGAAGCTTTCTGATCTTCACATCTTGGACTGGGACTGAATTAGTGGTTGCTCCGATCCTAAGACTCCAGCTCTTAGACCGTTCGACCAGCTACTGGTTCCTCTGACCCTCCACGTGCAGTCAGAACCTGGGACTACATTGCTGC
>PVJS01006216.1:32069-60970 GCA_004027185.1 Glis glis | reverse complement strand
GGAGATAGAGAGAGAGAGAGAGAGAGAGAGAGAGAGAGAGAGAGACAGGGAGAGAGAGAAATAGAGAGAGCTGAGGCTGGCCGTGAACCCGGATCCTCCGGTCTCCGCCTCCCAAAGTACTGGGATTACAAGCGTGCGCCACCACGCCGGGCTCAGCCTAGTTTTTTTATTAAAATGAGCTGGAATATGTTTTCCATTTTTCTATTCTCTCAAAGCACTTGTGAAATATTGGGCTTCTTTGTTCTTTGAACGTTTGGTCGCATTTACCTGTAAAGCACTGACCTTTTCTTTCTGGAAAGATTTGAAATGACTGATTCCGTTTCTTCAATTCCTATAAGGCCACTTATATTTTCCATTTCTTCTTAAGACAGGGTTGGCATTTTACGTTTTTCTAGACCTCTGGCCAGCTCACCTGCAATTTTTTAAAAATTTTTGGGCTATGAGTTGCTCCCAACATTATCTTTTTATTTTGATTCTTGTCTTCATGGCTTATTTTCTTTGGGTTTGCTCAAATAATTAAGCTTTCTTCTTTTCTCATAAAAATATATGTTTTCTAAGTACTGTTGCAACTACCCCCTGATGTGTGGGATTTCTGTGACCACCCTTTTCTGGTGTTCTCTGATTTTCGTGGGGTTGTTTGACTTAATGGCTAATTAGGAGAGCATTTTAAGGTTGCCCCACGGATGTTTTATTGATGTTAATTTCTTTGCATTGTGGTCAGAGAATGTGGTCTCTTTGATAACGATTCTTTGAAATTTGTTGAGGCTTGCCTTATTTATGGCCTGGTATTATTTTTTAATACAGGTTCCACGGGTATTTGAATTCTCCAGTTGGTGGGGATAGCTTTCTATGTATGTTTGTTAGATTAATCTTGTTAATTGTGTTGTGAAAACACTCTCGACCATCATTCTATTTTTTGGTCTCCTTGCTCCATCAGTCACTACTAAATAAATGTGTTTCTAAATATCCCTGTATGAAGCCAGGCATGGAGGCACACGCTTGTAATCCCAGTACTTGGGAGACTGAGACAGGAGTAACACAGGTTCAAGGCCAGCCTCAGCAACTTAGCAAGACCCTCAGCAACTTAGAGAGACCCCATTTCTAGATAAAAACTAAAAAGAGTTGGCTTGGGGGTGTACCTTGGAGTAGCATGCCCCTGGGTTCAATCCCCAGTACAAAATAAATAAATAAATAAATAAATAACAATAAATATTCCTGTATGATGCTGCTCAATTTTCTTTGTAGTTCTCCCTGTAGCCTCTCAAAGTTTACTTTATAACAAGGCATGGTGGCACATGCCTGTAATCCTAGTAGAGAGACTGTAATACTAGTGGAGACTGAGACAGGAGGATCACAGGTTTGAGGCCAGCCTTAGCAACTTAGTGAGACCTTGTTTCAAAATAAAAAAATAAAATAGAGCAGAGGGTGTATCTTGGAGGTAGAACACCCTGAGTTCAATCCCCAGCACCACAGGAAAAGGAGAGGGAGACACACACACACACACACACACACACACACGCATGCACACACACACACACACACACATGCACACACACACACGCACGCACGCACACAGGGTAGCAGGTCACGGTGGGAGGCCCTGGGCCGGACTTCAGGGGAGCCGCGGCCTCTGCCGCGCTATTTCAGGAAGGTCCTGGGCCACACCCTGGGGTTCACAGCTGCCTCCTGGGGTCGTGTGGATGGCCGGCAGCATGCCACGGGAAAGCATCGCTGTGCCCTAGGAGGGGAGGAGGATGGTCCAGCCTAGGGACACCTGAGCCACCTTAAATTCCAGTCTCAAGATACTTGAGGTGATTTACGGGCGCTCGTTAAATGAGGCAATAACTGGATGAGCCTGACGTCATTACCAGCAATCAAGAAGCCGCCACCAACCCCGCTAAGCCGCAAGCCTCAGTTGAGGTCACTGGAGGCGGTCCCGTGGGAGGCCGCCATCCCTCCCTGGGGACAGTCGGGCCCCTCCTGGACCCCCGGACTAGGGGGGGAGGTCAGCATCAGATATTGTGCAGGCACGGCAGCCTGGTCAGGTGGGCACGGCACAGGTCCCGTGGAGGGATTGGGGCGCAAACCCAGCAGCTTTGAGCTCGCCCTTGAGCCCCGGTCCCTGTCCTTCAACACAGATAGGAAGTCCCCCAGCTGCTGGCCGGGAAGACCTATGAGGTAATGCCATGCTGGAAGGCGGCGGCCACTCGACACAGCGCGACTATTGTTACACCAGGCAGGTGACGGCTGGGGGGCCGCGAGCTGCGGAGTCCACTGTGGTTTGTGTGATGGTCCCGGTACCGGTACCAGGCCGTGTTAGTACGCGGACACTCCCTGAGGTCTGCACTGCACAGAAACCAGCCCAAAGAGAAGGCCTCCCGGTCCTTGGTTGGCAGCCGCCTTCCTTCCGCAGCCCGAGGAGGCTGATAAGGCCGGACGGCCTGGTGCGGCCGCCAGGGGCGGGCTCCAGGCTTAGTTAAACTGTTTTTATCTCCCATAAATCCTCCTAAGCTACTTTAAGGCTCATCAGGCCCCCTCAATTGCCATTTAAGTGTTTGCTCTGCACTAACTGCTTCTTGTTAAATAGTTTGACATTTATGTGTCTAGACTTCGGTTGTTTCCATATTGATTTGTCCCAGAATGATAATGGAGGCGAAGGAGCGTGTGCTCGCCTGTCCCTGGCAGCGGCCGTATATCTCCGCGGAGAAAGTGCGGGGCTTTCTCGTTTCCCACACTGGAGCCCACGCCGGGCTCGGGAAGGGTTGCGCCCCACAGTGGCTGCCACCTCTTTGGGGGATGGTTCGGAACAGGGCTGCAGGTGCAACCCAGTGACAATTCCTTCACTTTCTGAGCAGATTCTCTCCAGAGGTTGCAGATGCTCGAGTCCCGGGTGGGAAGCTACCGGTGCTTGGACGGGTTTAAGCCAACGAGGCTTGCTGGTGACCTCCTGAGCTGGCCCGGCCCCTTCATGCCTCTACACCTTGTCTATGCTATACCCCTTATTGGAATGCCCTTCTTTCCTTAATCTTGCAAACTCCTACTCATCCCTCAAGACCCAACTACGTGTTCCCTTCT
Organism: Glis glis; assembly: GCA_004027185.1. Taxonomy (NCBI): domain Eukaryota; kingdom Metazoa; phylum Chordata; class Mammalia; order Rodentia; family Gliridae; genus Glis; species Glis glis. The sequence continues at coordinate 57,895 of PVJS01006216.1, read as the reverse complement.
TAGGGTTTTTATCAGCTTTCCAATGATGACAATCTGTCCTGAGAATCAGCCAGACCCTCCTTGCCAGTATGTGGCTGTGGGACTTGCCCAAGGCTACCAGCTCGTCTGCAGTACCACTGGGTCTGGGAGCAGCCTCTTAAGGTCCTGGCCCAACCTCTTTCCAACCGTGCCGTGCATACGCTCTGCCCAGCTTATGCTAGGCTGTGGCAATTCTCCTAATCTGGCTCCTGCTGCAGGACCCCCCGGGAGCCTGTGGCTGCAGAGTGAAATCTCCGATCAATACGGGAGAGGAGCCGCGGGCGGGCGGCCTGGTGAGGCTTGGCTCCAGCAGGGCGAGGGAAGCCCGGCACCCCCCACCCCCACTTCCCACCTCGGCCTCATCTCTGCCTCCTGTGCTTCGAAAAAACGTAAAACATGAAAAAGTACAGAGAACAACTTCTACGGGGGTTCAACACTCCTAGAACCCACAAATGCTCACAGGTTATCATTTCTACGTACAAGTACTTTCAAATGAAGGAAATTAAGGCCACAGGCCAAGCTGCTGTCTGCCCCCAGGGTCCCCGTGTGCCCACCCCAGCCATGACTATTCCAAATGCCATTCCCTACTGCAGTTAGCTTTTCTCGTCTGTGTGTACAGGCATTTGTAAATACCCATAGTCTTGCATTTTGCATCTAAAAGTTCGGGCGAAAGGAAGTTTTACTGTCTCTGTGCCGTGGTGCTTCACCATATAAACACAACTCCATTTTTCCAACCTGTCCTGATGAAGGGCCCACGGGATGTTCCCAAGCTTTGAGTGGCAGTCGTGGTGCGTGGGTGGGAGTGCTCGGCGGGAGTCCTGAGCAAGGTGCTGGGACCTGCTTGTCATGTCCCTGGGTGTGGCCAGCTGGCCCCTGGGATGCTGAGCCAACGTGATGGCGCCTGAGCATCTTTCTCCACCTGCTGCGACCTCGCCTTCCAGACTCCCCTCTCCTCTGACCCTCCTGCCTGTTCTCCGCTGGGGCCTCTGCCTGTCTCCTCCTGGCTCGCGCCGTGATTGATGTATTGTGGGTATTAATCGTCTGTCTGTTATATAGGCCACAGATGTCTTCTGTCTGCTCTTTGATTTTTATCTTCATTGGAGCGTCTTTTGTCCTACAGACAATTTAAATTTTGATGTAATCGAATCTATCACTTTAAGAGTTATTCTATTTGTATCTTGACTCGGATTATTTTCCTACCCTGGGGTTCCAAAGCTAGCCTCAGATGATTTCTTCAAACCGTTTTGGTTTCCACATTAAAATGTTAGCTCTATCTCGAAGTTGTGTGTAAGGCATGGATCTCATTTTCGCTTAAACAGCTTTATATTCCTAGGGAAAATCTTGCTTTCCCATGATGCATTTTTTAGGAATCTGCTAGACTTAACTTGCTAATTTTTCACTTGAAATTTAATATTTGTGTGTGTGGATTTGGCCCTCATTTGTCTATTTTTGCACAAACCTCCTGTGGTTTCAAGAGGTGTTCGGTCTCATAGAAGGAGGAAGCAGCGCCTGTTTTCTGCTCTCTGAGCTTCCAGTGCAATAGGGATTTCCTGCTAATTGAAGATGTGTTAAGATGCACCTTTAAAATGCCTGGGGCTCTTTCTTTCAAGGTTGTAGATTTTCTGCTCCTTAACAGGAACAGGTATAATTCCAGTTGTTGGGAGGCTGAGACGGGGGATCACAGGTTTGAGGCTAGCCTCGGTAACTTAGTGAGACTTCATTTCAAAAATTATAAAAAGGGCTGGGGGTGTCACTTGGACGTGAAACAACTCTGACCTCAATTCCCAGTACCATAAAAAAAAATTAGCTGGGCACAGTGGCGCACACCTCTAATCCCAGTACTTGGGAGACTGAGACAGGAGGATCACAGGTTTGAGGCCAGCCTCAGCAACTTAGTGGAACCCTCAGCAACTTAGTGAGACCCTGTTTCAAAACAAAAAATAAAATAGGGATGGGGGTATAGCTCGGAGGTAGAATGTCCCTGGGTTCAATCCCCAGCACCACAAAACAAAACAAACAAACAAAACCAAATTAGTAAACTCAGACTAGGAGAGAATTTTCTTCACTAATGCCAAACTCTACTACACCTATGCAAACGGTGTGCTTCCAGGTGAACCAGCCAAAGTAGCAAGGAAAGCGTGTCTCCTCAGGACCATGTGACCAGGAGGTCCTGGCCAGCTCAGCAAGGCAAGAAGAAGAAATACAAGACAGGGTGGCCAGGGACAAAGAGCCCCAGTTTCCACTGTCTTCAGATGGTGGGATTGTTCTCTGCAGAAAACCTAAAATAATCTGCAGATTAGGATTAATGAGAGATTGGCAACACTTCTAAATAGTATATTGATGCATCTTAAAAAACAGATTAAACCAGCCACGAGCAGAAAAATCTAGTTATTACAATAGCAACAACAAATACAAAACACCTAGCAGTACACGTAGACGAGGATAGGAAAGGTCCCTGTGGAAGTGATGTTAAGCATTATCGACAAACATTGTAGAAGACCCAAATAAGCGAGAAATATGCCAGATCTGTGGAGACTAAGCTTTATGAATTTCAACATGTCTGTTCTCCCCAAACTGATCTACAGACTCAAGACAGTTTAAACAATATCTCCCCCCCCCACTTTATCAGGTGATTCTAAAATGTCATGAAAAAGCAAAGATCCAGGATGGGCCCTGACAGCCCTCAGGAACACCAAGACCCAGGACTTGGCCAACCCGGCATCGAAACCTTTTACAAAGTCATAGCAATGTAAACCCTATTCTCAGAAATTCCACTCCTGGGTGTAGATGGTAGAGAACTGTAAATCTATATCTACACAAAAACTCGTGCACAAATGTCCATAGCAGCTCTATTCACAATACCCAAAAAATAGACACAAGCCAACGTCCCACAATTGCAGAATGCACGGACACCATATGTCCATCCCTCCAGTGGAACCTTCTTTGACCACAAGAGGAAGGAACCCTGGGCGGTGAACCCTGAGAGCGAGATGCTCAGTGGAGGAAGCGGACGCCCAGCACCGCACCTGCATGACTCCAGCACATGCAGCGTCCAGAACCGGCCGGTCCAAGAGGCGAAGAGTCGCTCAGGGCTCCCGGGGACGCGGGGACAGGAGGAAGGCAGTGGCTGTAACGGGACTTTGCATTGCATTCGCTCATTTGTGTCACTATAACAAAATAGCCGAGACTGGGCACTTCGTAAAGAAGAGAGGTCTATTTAGCTCACATTCTGGATGTCCAGGGACATGGCGCTGGCGTTGGCTAGGCGCTGGCGAGGGCCCTGTAGCTGTGTCACACAGCAGATGCATCCCGCAGGAGTGTGTGCACGCGAGTGGAGTTGAGCACAGCTGGGGTTGTTTAGTGTCTGCCCTGGTCGTGCAACCAGTGGGAACACGGGCGGCTGGGAGCTGAGTTCCGGTCCTTCAGTCCTCCTGTCCTCCTGTCCTCAGGCCCCACCCGGGGTGGGAGGCTGGGCTGGGGAGCTGGAGGAGACGGGGTGAGGCCGGTGGCTGCCCGCACCATTACAGCTGACCAAGGGGCAAAGAGCGTGGCCAACGGGGCGGGGGATGGTGTAAGCCGTGCTGGGGGAGGGGGTCCAGGCAGGCGCAGCTGGAGAGGGAGCAGCCGGCAGTGCCACCTGGCAGTGCCCGAGGGGAGTCCACTTCAGCCAGTAGCAAGGGGGACCTGGCGATCAGAAGGGCTGGCTTCTGCCCCAGAAGCGACTGGGTGCCCGGGAACCTGCAGCCAGGTCACAGTTCCTAAGACAGGGTTCCAGGACAGGAGGGAGGGGCTGCCCTGTGCACCTGGGTTATCTCCCACTGTGCTGGGGTGGCAATGATGGGGATATGGGGTGTACTGAGCCTCCCCTGCCGGGTGCCCCTGAGTGTCCCCCACGCCTCAGGGCTCGCTCGGGCTCAGGTGACAGAGCTAGTCAACGCTGCAGGTCACACCTGTGTGGCTTGAGGCAGGAGGAGCTGGGCTTCTCCCTGTTCCTCCCCACCTGGGTGCTCCTTGCTTAGAAACCCACGTGAAGGTCCACAGCAGCCTCGGGTTTCCTCTGCAGGGGCAGGAGGCGTGAGGTGGCAGGAAGGGGCGAAGTGTTTACCCCATGGGAGGGATCTGGGCAGGGCGGGGACGCGCCAGTGCAGGTCCTGTGGTGCAGTGGGCACCATGGCGCCTCTGGGGTCAGCCAGGCAGGTGCTGCCTCTGACCCGCCGCCCTGGGACTCTCTGTGCCTGTTTCCTCATCTCAGGCACACCCAGCCCACCCCTGCCTGGGACTCCCTCCAGCCTGCCAGGCCACCTCTGGGTCTGAGTTCGGCTGGCAGCCAGGGCTCTGTCCAGCGAGCGCTTGCGGGCTCTCTGCTGGCCACCGCAGGTCTCGCAGTGGGTGTGTATGTGACCTGGGGTGGATCTGAATCTGGAACATTCCATTTGAAGCCTGGATAAAGTCAGCATGCTGCACAGGCTAATACACACAAAGCCCGCAGAACAACCCCGTCTCCGCATCTGCGGACGTCCCCACGGCCTTTATTTACGGACTTGTCCCCACACGGGATCACAGTCCCTCAGGGCCCTCCAGGTCCCCTGGACCAACCTCCTCTGCAGACAGACGGCCCCACAGACAGCTCTGGCTCCGCCTCGGGCTGACGGTAGAGCGAGGCCTCTGCCAGGCCCGGGGCTCCCGCTGCACACCTCAGCCCTCGCCTCCTGGGTGGCCGCTCCACCCCGCTCTCCCAACACTGCCACACAGCACCCTCCGGTCTGTGCTGACCTCGGCTTGCAATGCATCTCTCCCAAGCCCCATAAGTCTCTCCCCCATAAACGCTGATTACAAGAGCACGCTCACGCGGGCAGTCTCCGCTTGGACAGCCGCGCTCCCTTGACCATCCATCACTTCAGCCGGGGCTCCTTCAGTACTTACTAAGCAGTAGACCCGTCCCAAGAAGGGAGACGACAGTAGGAATGGGCTTGTCTTTGTGCGCGAGTGGGAAGGAGAGGGCGCTGCAGGCTCACAAACGGGCCACGGGTCCGTGAACCGTGCTACCATGAGGAGAGAGTCATCACGTCCACACAGAAAGCTGATGAAACCTGGTCAGAAGTGGCGATGTTTGGGTTGGGCTTCGAAGGATGAGCAAAGGCAGGAAAACACGTCGCTCCTTTTCTTAGCGGCTGTCACACATTGGCTTGAACGGCACAAATATATCCTCTTATAATCGTGGCGATCAGAGCTCTGCGATGACTCTCACGGGGACAACACGGAGATAGCAGGAGAGCTGGTTCCTGCTGGAGGCTCCAGGGGAGGATCCCTGGCCTCTTCCAGCTTGCAGAGGCTGCAACGTCCCTAGGCTATGGTATATCGCTCCAGGATCTGCTATCACCCCGTCCCTTCTGCCTCCCTCTCCTGAGGGCACCTGTGAGTACCGTCACCCCTTGGGAGCGGGTGCAGAGGTGCCAGGACCCTCGAGAAAACCCGGTGCTCGGGCACTCCGGTCCCTCTGTGAAGGCGCAGTGTTTGTGTATATCCCGCACGCATTCCCCCATCCTAGATGACTTATAACCCCAATTCCATGCAAGTGCTGTGTAAATCGCCATTATACCATGTTGCTTAGGGAATAAAAACAAGGAAGCGGTCACTACATGCTCAATACACACACGACCGTCCCCAGCCTAACTACCCGAGAGGAGCGGAGCTCAGATGTCGCACAAGCGCTGGGAGACGCAGCGCCGCTTCCTTTGTGTGGACTCAGTACAGTATTTGGCATGCGCCAAGGCCCAGCAAGCACTCCTTGAGGGTCGAGGGCCTGCGTCCCCTCATGGCGAGGAAATGAGGGTCAGGGCTGGCGTGAGAAAGAGGCCAGGTGACCTCACCCTGTTACCTCTGACGCAGACGCTCCTTGGCGAGGACCCCGCCAGGCGGTGATGCCAGAGAGCCTGCGCGAGCAGAGCTGGCTCCCAGGGCCGAGTCCACCTCGACTCCCTGACTCCCAGGGGCCCTGGCGCTGTGGGGAGCACTTGGGGCTTGAAGCCCAGATCTTGTCTCTTTCTCTGCATTGTGACCTGTGGAAGTTGAGCTCACCTCCCCGGGCTTCCGTGTCTCCACCCCTAAGTAGCAGTGATGTGTCCATCAAAGGTGAGCTGGGGTCCTGGGCTCTGATGGTCCAGCCCCCAGGATGGGACCCCTCCTGTGGCGAGGGCCGAGGCGCCTCTGCTTCCTGCACAGGCGCACTGGACAGAGCTAGTGGCCTGGGGTTCCCAGCCTGTGAGCCACTGCCAAGCCCTGGGCCGCTCCCAGACCAGACCCCCACCACGGCACCGCGGGCGCCCTGGAAGGAATTAGGAGCCCTCTGCCCATCTCTGGGGAGGCCGGGGTTGCCTGTGTCTGCCCTGCCCGCGGCGCACTGCCCTCTCTCAGCTTGGAGCCCCCAGCCTGGGAGCACGGGGTCTGCTTTCGATTTTGGCAGCTGTGGAGTGGGTGGAGGCAGGGCGTTCTGGTCGGTGGGCAGGAGGCATTCGCTGGGCCGGGCAGGCGGGCAACTTTGATGCGTCTGGAGGATGAGAAGGTGCTGCGGTGGCGGGCGGTGTGAGCTCCGTGGGGCAGGATCCCCAGCGTGGCCGTCGGAGGGGACAGCCAGGCAGGAAGCTCCTCCAGCCCCCACCGCCCATCACCCTCAGCCCTGCTCCTCCCAGGCGCCCATGCTGGGGTCTCAGGACATCCTGGGGCCAGACTCCCAGCTCTGTGCTTCCGTCCCTCCCTTCTCTGGGCGCCCTAGAGAGTCAGAGACAGGCCGGTGCCTGAGACAGCCCAGCTGGGAGGTCGGCCAGCACTCAGACCTCCCCTGGGGCAGGCCAGGGGTGAGGATCCTTTCTGCTCCCACCACCAGCCTCCTGCTGCAGGAGCATCGTGGGGAGCTAGATGGCGCTCAGCACTGTGGCGTGCGATCCCACGGGCCAACCGTGCTACTGGCTAGTCATCAGCCTCCACAAACCCTGCTGGGTTGAGCTCCTGGGGTCCCTGGTGGCCTGCAAAAAGGACTAAGGAGCCAGTTGTGGTGGCACATGCCCGTAATCCCAGTACTTGGGAGGCTGAGATAGGAGGATTGCAGTTTTGAGGCCAGCCTCAGAAATTTAGCGAGACCCTCAGCAACTTAGTGAGAACCTGTTTCAAAATAAAAAGGGCTGGGGGGTGTAGCTTCGAGGTAAAGTGTCCCTGGATTTAACCCCTAGTTCTAAAAGATAAGATTAAAATAAAATAAATATAATGTGCAAAGGACCGCTGGATTCGAGTGAGCTGGTTTCTTCCTTGTAGGACTTCTCAGAGCCTTTAACATGGTAATGTGCCTTGGAATCTCCAAGGTAATTCCCAACTTGACCTCAGAAGGTGCTTCCTCTTCCTTCCCTCTTGGGGGACCCCTGGCAGACTGGGGAGATGGCGCATTTCACACTCCCGCCCCTAGCATGCCTTGGAGATCTATCCTGCACCACCTCCAGAAAGCCCACCCAGAATACCAGCCCCAGGCTGAGAGGCCCACTCCCTCTTTTGTCCGTGACTGAGTCTCAGCTCGACATCGGTCGCAGCCCTTGCACCCTGTCCTTCCTGGTGACCACCCCGTCCCCCAACTTAGCTGCCACTGTGTCCCCGCCACAGCGTGGCTCACCACCATGAGCACTCGGCAAGTGCGTTTGATGAATGAGCACACGAGCAACAGGTGGGCATCTGAGAGCGGCGGGGCCTGGAGTCATGGAAGGTCCATTGCGAGGTGGCCAGGGAGTGACCGTGCCACTCCAGGCCCTCATCAGGCGGAGGCCCAGGGGAGTTTCCCTTGTGGACACATCGGGGCAAACGCGCGGGCAGAAGCTATCCCTTGCTGTTTCTGTCCTACGCAGTTCTCCATCTCGCGGCGGCACCAGCCTGGGCGGTGGCCTCGGCCTCTCCTTGTTCAATAAAGAGACACTGCCGTGTTCAAAGAACGACATCAGCTAACAGGAGCAACAGCCAATATTAAAATGCACAGCTAGAGCCAGGCGGGATGGCGCACGCTTGTAATCCCAGTACTTGGGAGGCTGAGACAGGAGGATCTCAGGTTCAAGGACAGCCTCAGCAAGTAGTGAGACGCTCTCATCAACCTGGCGAGACCCTGTTTCAAAATAAAGATAAACTAGAGCTGGGGGTGGAGCTCTGAGGTAGAATGCCCCTGGGTTAAAAAAAAATGAGGGGCCTGGGTAGTTTACATTTTGTTCAAATCAGGGCTTTGGTGGAGAGGCCTTGCGCTCCCGCTAGAGCCTGAGCGGTGGCCTCCAGCCCCTTCCTGTGCCAGCCCCTGGGTCGCTCCTCACTAGCTCCGTGGTGAGACACAGGAGCCTGCGGCTGAGTGGTGTACAACGACGGTGGACGCCCGCACAGCCTCGCTGCTGCCCCCACAGCTGGGACCTGACACTTGACCACGTTCAGAGAAGGGCGGAACCAAACCCCAGCACGGTCACCGACAACGGCTGGGTTCTCCAAAGTGCGCTGGGGTGGAGCCTCGGGGCCACCTGACCGGCCAGGCCCCAGCCCTCCTGCGCCATGCTCCCAGGCCCTGGGGGCCATGGCAGGTGGGGCTGGCAGGGCAGGGGGGATGGGCTGACGCTGATGTGTTCAGGCAGCCGCGCAGCTGCGGCCCCTTCTCGGCCTCTCCAAGTGACCCAAGCGCCAGTCCACTGTGCCCGCGCCCCTCCCCCGCCGCCGGCCCTCGTCAGCCTGTCTGGGCTGCAGGCCTCTGACCTGCCCCTGAAACCTCTTCTCACACCTCAGGCGCAGACCTCTGACCCGGGCGTGGAGAGCGTGGTGAGCGCCTCCGGGGCTCTGTTTATCTTGCACATTAATTCTGGCAACATGGGCTTGGCCCTGAGACCCCAGACCCCTGACTCTGGGGCGACAGGAGCAGGCGGGCTTTCTGACTGGGCTTTCCTGCTTCTCAAGGGCAGCCTGTCAGGCCATGGTAGCTGACAATACCAGGCTTCTGCCCGCCTTCCCTGGCGGTGCACTGTGGACTCAGCGCCCCGCTCTGGGCCAGGCCTGGCTGTAAGCAGTTCTGTGCAGAGGCTGGTGGGCTGCAGGCTGTGTACCCTTCCTCTCCTCTGTCTGTGTTGTCTCCCTGGATTAGCCCCGCCAGAGGTGTTCGCACCTCTGACCTGACCTGCAAGGCCGGGCTGCACATTCCTACCCCAGGGACTGGTGTCAGGTCTGGGACCACAGACATAAACTGGACGGAGCATTGAACATGGCAGGGGAGGCTCCACAGACCACGCCCAGCACGCTTATGGCGGAATCCCCATGCAGGCAGGGCACAGGGCAGGTCCTCCACAAACATTTGCAAATGCAGTAGCTACTCATCCACTTTCTCACCGCAATCTCTCCTGGGCCCCAGGATGGGGACACGTCATCTTCCCCTGCATAACTAAGGTGTAGGTCCTGTGGACACTGTGACTCAGCCATGGTCCTGTCTGCACCTCTAGTGTGAGTTGCCCACCGTGTGCCATGCGGGACACTGGCTGACACCTCTGTCCCTCCTTACCGCTGCCTGAACTCCCTCATTTATTATGTGCTGCATTATTTAAGACCCCTATGAGCTGTCTTCAAACTTTTGGGATACGGGACCAGATATTTTTCAAAGCCCATGAACAAGCCAGGCTGTGGTACATGCCTATAATCCCAGTACTTGGGAGGCTGAGACAAGAGGATCACAGGTTTGAGGCCAGCCTCAGCAACTTAGTGAGACCCTGTTTCAAAATAAAAAGGGCTGGGGTCTTGCCTCAGAAGTAGAAAGCCAAGCCGGGCGTGGTGGCGCACGCTTGTAATCCCAGTACTTTGGGAGGCGGAGACCGGAGGATCCGGGTTCGCGGCCAGCCTCAGCTCTCTCTCTCTCTCTCTCTCTCTCTCTCTCTCTCTACTTAGTGAGGCCCTCCGCAACTTCGTGAGACCCGGTTTCAAAATAAAGTATAAAAAAATAGGGCCGGGGGTGTAGCGCGGAGGTAGAACGCCCCTGGGTTCAATCCCCGGTACCGCAAAAAAAAAAAAAAAAAAAAAAGAAGTAGAAAGCCCCTGGGTTCAATCCCCAGTAGCAAAATAAAATAAAATATATAAGCCCATGAATAAATTCCTAGTGTGAAACTGGATCTCAGTTACCAACTTTGATTAAATGAAAGTCACATACAACAGAGGGCTGCGGGCATGAGGTGCGTACCTTCCTTGGCCCCGTGACGCTGCCTGCTACACCATGTGACTTCTGCTCCAGGCGGAACCTGCCTGACCCTGGTGACATTCCTGGGTTCTGGTCCATGGATAGTCAATAGCAGCCAGGTTTTGAGGACCTACGATGTCCCTTACCCAATGCCTGTTTGGTAGAGGAAGACCCCGAGATTCAGAGGAAGCGAGATCCTTTTGGGGATACCCAAAAAGGCCCCAGGGGATCTGGGATGGACCTCGTCTTACCCAAGCCTGACTCCCACTCCCGGGCCACACTGCTTCCATAGAACACCCAGAAACCAGGCACACGCCCCGCTCTGCCGCACACAGAACCCTGCCCCAGGCGTCGGCTCCCTGTGGACGGTTAGGGCTGGCGTCTGGCCCAGCTCTAGGCTCCCCAGCGGGACACCCAGGCCAGCAGAAGGGAAGTGTATCCCTCAGGACCCCCAGCCAGTCCCCCAACTCAGAAGCAAGCTGGCGTTTTCCAAATTCATCAACCCATCAATCATCTTTTTCCTGATTCAAACTATAATAAATATTTGCCAAAAAATTTTGAAGCATACTCTAAATATTGAGAAACACGTTACCCATGGAAGACCACAGAGGTCTGAGCCTGCGCCCTGGGTGTGGCCCTTCTCAGCACCTCGTCTGCCTGTGCACGCAGTTCACCCACCTCTGTTCCACAGCCACGAACCCACAAAGGCATTTGCCACGGGCTCGACTTCTTCCTACGTTGCGATGCGTTGCGATGCGTTGCATGCACCTTCTGCTGGCCACAGCCTTCTGCCTCCCAGAGACTCTGTGCGGGTGCAGAGGGGACGCGGCTCAGGCCTTGCAGAGCCCAGCTGAGCGGCTCCAAAGGCCAGCTGCTACTGTCCAGCATGGTTGTTACCGTTGTCCCTATGGTTGACTATGGAGTTGTTTTTAGTCATGTTCTGTGTTTTGTGTTAAGCGATGCCCTGCCCTGGCAATATGGCAGCCGTCCTCCTACTTCCTGTCAACACTCCACTGAGCCCTGATTTCTCGGGAGGCCACAGCCCAGGTAAGGGCAGCAACCACATCTTGTTCTGGGGCCTCTCCAGGTGTCCCTGCAGGAGGGGCTCAGAGAAGCCACACTCAGAGAAAACAGTCCTGGATGCGGAGCACAGCCAAGGACAGTCCTGGGCAGCTGTGGTGCCTTGCCCTCGAGAGGGTTTGCTGGGGCCGATTCTCCCCAGCCGTGGGCACGCCAGCCCAGCCAGGACCCTCTCTCAAACCCCCACACCCCATCCTCGGACAAGCCAGCCGCCCCCCAGCAACAGCCCGTTGCTATGGATAAATCAATTTGTCTCCAGTGAGGGGAGAGAATTGCAAAGCAAACAAATTATGCCCGCCCCATTGAGCCCCAGGCACTCGGCCGGCTAGGCCAGGCTCAGAGCAGCGGAAAGGATTCCTTTTTCTCCACTTCTCTCATTAAATGACCACCCCGGGGGAGAAGCATCAGGCCCTCCAGCTCCTGCGGGATGACTCCCAACTCATTTCCCGTGATGGCCACTCCAGCAGGAGCCACAGAGGGGACCGGTCACTGCATGGTAGGGTCTGTAGTGGTTTCCCAGGGATGCAGGAGCAAAGACTCACAGATTGGTGCTTTGGAACCAGAGAAGTTTATTCTCTCACAGTTCTGGAGTCCAGAGGCTAAAATTGAGGTGTCTGCAGGGCTATGCTCCCTGATTGCTCCAGGCTTCTCCAGCCCCTAGTGATTGGCCACCTCCAGCTATGGCTGTGACACCCCTGCTTCCGCCCCTGTGGACACACTCTCCCTGTGTTTTAGTCAACATTCACACTGCTGTGACCCAAAATACCTGACCGCTACAACTTAGAGGAAGGAACATTAGCTCATAGATCTGGAGATTTCAGGGATTTGGTCCATGTTAGGCTAGGTGAAGTCTGTGGAGCTCAGGGTGTGGCACAGGGAGGAGAGAGAGAGAGAGAGAGAGAGAGAGAGACAGAGCGCACATGTAAGGGCTCTGCTCTCACATCACAGGCCAGAAGCAAGAGAAAGAGCTCTTGAAGGGGTTTCACAGAAATATGCGCAGTCTCCAAGGCCACACCCCCAGTGACCCACCTCCTTCAGCCACACCCACCTGCCTAGGTTACCACCCAGTAAATTCATTACAATGGATTGAACCACTGATGAGGTTAGAACCCTCATGATTCAGTCATTTCACCTCTGAACATTAATATATCAGCTCTTCAGGGACATTCTGTATCCAAACCATAGCACTCCATGTCTCTGTCTCTCTTCTTCTTCTGAGAACACCAGCCATTAGATTAGGGGCACCCTAAACCCAGGATGGCCTCATCTGCAATTACCCTATTTCCAAATAAGGTCCATGCACAAGTACCCAGGGCTTGGACTTCAACAGATGTCTTGGGGACACAATGACATCTACAACAAGGACTAGCCACCAGCAACATGAACCCCCTTCCCTGAGGCTCAGCAAGCTCTGGCACATTCTAAGGACCCACAGACATCTTCTCATTTAGTCACAGCCAGAAGGGGACCTGTGATTGTATCTCATCTCCTGCAGACGGGCAACATGATGTGCATGAGGACACAGGGACACATGGCCAGGCAGGCAGAGGGATTCGCACCATGACATTCGACCCCAACACCTGTACCCTCTGTCATTGCCTGTGCCAAACATTCCCATCAGTCCTTGTTCCCACCCTGCTGGGGGTGTCTGTCCCAGCCTGCAAGGGGAGGGGACACTGAGGTCCAGCAGCTGCCCATGTGTGTAGTTAGGACGGCCAGGCTGAGCGTCAGCTCGCTCTGCCCCCACTCAAGCCCTTGCTCTTCCTGTCACACCACCCTGCCCCCAACACTCCCGCCAGTGGCGGGGGCCAAGTCTGCGGTTTCTGTCTCTAGAGCAGTGTTGACCCAGAAGATGCACTGGGCACAGAGCCCACCTGGCCACCAGCAGGCCATGCAGCTGTGGCAAGTCCCCATGCCCCAGGACTCGGTTTCCCCTCCCATGAGATGAGGGACAGGAAGGACCAGGGGCCCCGAGGCCTCCTGCCAGCTTCACTTAGAAGCTTCCCAACCCAGCACCGTGAGGGGGCTCAATCCGGCCTCCTGCTAGAATCGGGCCACCTGGGGGCATCCTGTGGGTGAGGATGAACAGTGGCTGGTTGTCTCCCAAGTGCTCCAGGAAAGAATTTCCTCCACACCGTGCATGCAGAGGACACCCTCTGCTGCCCTACGCTCACTGCTGAAGAAGAGGGGCTGGGCCTCATTTAGTCACCTAGAGTCTACTACGATGGTTTTCACGTCGTCCCATCTCCTGGTTGAGTAACTGGAGGTGGAGAGTTTAGGCATCTTGCTCCAGGGTGATGAAGCAAGATTCAGACCCTGGAGCCTCAGACAGGAGGCCCAGGCCTCTCCCTCCAGTCACCCCAGCCCAGTCACGGAGAGCTGGGTGGGCCCGGGATGGGGGCTGCACACGGCCTGCACGGCGCCTGAGAGCCCTCCTGGCTCGTGTGCTGGCGCCCTTGGAAACCGCACAGTGGTCTCTCAGGGAGCTTGGGGTCTGGGTTCCTAGAGGAACCACTTCTCTGGGAGGACATGTACATTAAAAGTACGTGTGTGTGTGCACGTTCATGGGGTGTGTGTGCTCATGTACATGGACACACTCAGGGGTGTTTGATGTTTTCCTCCTTATTCAGCAGAGGATTTCAGATGGCACCAGGTCCTGACAGGTAACAGGGAGACAGATGCATGCACCCGGGTGTGGTCGGTCCAGGAGAATCCCACCCACCCACCCACCCACCACACCACACCACGGGGAGAGGGCCAGGAGCACCCCAGCTGGGGGTTCCTCAGCACCATGGATGCAGCTGTGGACGTGGCTGCCAGCCACAGGGGAGGAGAGTCTGCCAGGAGGGACGCACAAGGCACCAGGTCCTCAGCAGGTGAGACATGACGGGAGAAGGAAGGGCCACCAAGGAGATTAAACACTGCAAGAGGGGGTGTGTGTGTTTGGGGGTGACCCAAGAGCAGCAGGGGAGGCCGTTCACAGAGGGAGGAGCAGTCAGCACGCAGGGCCAAGCCTGCTGAGGACCGTCCCTTCCACTTGGTCACCACCGTAGTTCTAGGGCTTGGTGAGCAGCCACGTGGCGGGATGCCCGCTCGCGGGGGTGGTGGGAGCTGGCGGGGCTGAGGGAGGCTCTTGCTTGCGGGTTCCTGCTGGGCACGCGGGGCGGGCAAGTCTCTGACTGCTCCGTGCCCAGGCCATGTCCGGGGACCTGCCCCGGAGGTGCGGAGGCAGGTTGGTGGGGGAGAGGCCCGGCCTAGGAGCCGCCGCACGTCTCTGCTCTGTGCGTCAGAGCCACACGGCCCGGCCAGGCCCTCAGTCCCAGCCCTGCTCGGCTGGGCAGCGTCTGGGTGTGGCTACCATCTTGGTAAAGCATCCTGGGTTTGTTTCAGCTGAGAGAGATGCAGACTGGCCCAAACAGGCCCTGGTTTTCTTTATTGAATTGAGCTATATTGGATTTATGGGGCTCAACTTTCTGATGACAAAAAATTATCTGTGTGGCCAAATAAAGACAAACGGAGCTCAGCGCCGACTTGGGAGGCAATTTCGGCCACTAATCCCCCTGGCGGGCGGCTTATCGCGCCCCAGGATGGTGTCATCTGTAGGGCTGGGATATAAAGTGCCCTTTCGGATTTTTCTTAAGCTAACATTAGTAAATTGTATATAAATTTAATCTCGGCTAAAAGGTAAAGATATTCCACAGCCAAAGGGCAGGCCACCATCTCTGGGCAATTGCTGTGCTTTCTGTCCAATCAGACACAGACCAAGAGGAGAAAATGAGGTTCTCTCGACTAATCAATTACATTTGGGTAATTGATCGTATATCAGTATTGATGAAAGCCCATAATATGTGAGTTAGAAGGGAGTGGGTTCTCAAAAGATTAGATTTGTATACGAAAATGGAAGGGAAAAAATGACTCTCATAAAAAGATTTGAGTGTGGTTTATGGTGTAATGCCTGGTCAGGCATGGGAACTGGCCCCACACGGCCGGCCTCTCTCCCCCTGAGTGCTGTCCACCCTGGCAGAAGGGACTTGGACATTGAGCAGAGAGGACAGCCTAAGGTCACAGGATCCACTGCCGTTAATGGAACAGTTCTCAGAGGGGAGAGAGAGAGAGAGATCTGACCAGGTGGCCTCAAAGGACAACACTCAGTGGACAGTTCAAAGAAGAAATGGGCCAGGCATGGTGGTGCATGCCTGTAATCCCAATACTCAGGAGGCTGAGACAGGAGGGTCACAGGTTCGAGGCCAGCCTCAGCAACTTAGCAAGACCCTCAGCAACTTAGTGAGACCCTGTTTCAAAATAGAAAGGGCTGGGAGTGTAGCTCAGAGGTAGAACACTACTGGGTTCAATCCTCAGTACCAAAGAAAAAGGAGGAGGAGGAGGAATGGGACCTATCCACCAAAGGACCTATCCCTTCTCACCAAGAGCAATATCCAACAGCAGGGGCTCCCCTGCAAGGGGTGGCCACCCTGTCTCTGAAGGCAACAAGCAAAGAGCGGGAGGCCGGTGGCAGCAGAGTCAGAGAGGAGATTCTGGTTGGACAGGGGTGTCTCTACATGACCCTCCATGTCCTTCTTGAATCCAGAGTCCAGGATGGCCCACAGCCCCTGAACCAGCACCGAGGGTGGCGGGTGCAGGAGGGACTCAGGACCAGGGCTGAGCACCTGAGGATGGTTAGGGTCCTTCAACTAGAAGGCCCAACACTGGTTTGCTTGGTCCCCACCCCTTTCCAGGGGCGACACCCCCACCGTCAGCCTCTCCTCCTGTCCCTCTCAGCAAACACCTCTTCTCCACTTCACAAGAAAACGTAGCGACCAGATGGGAACACCAGGGCAGCCTCTCCGCCCACCACGCATCGCAGGCACCACCCCCGATGTCCTGAGCAGATGTTATAACTTGGATATGGAATGTCCCCAGAGAAGCCCATGTGTTGGCAATGCAGAAGTGTTCCGAGGTGAAATAACAGAATCAAGGCGCCAAACTCATCTGTAGATAAATCCATTGACAGATTGATAATGTGAACGGACTTAATGGTGGTAACTGTGGGCAGGTAGGGTGTGGCTGGAGGAGCTAGCTACTGGGGGCACGGCCTCGGGGATGATGTCTGTCCCTGGTCCCTTCCCCCACCGCTGCTTCCGGCTGATCTAAGCAGCTGTCTTCCACCATGCCCTGCCACCATGATGTTTCTGCCTTGGAGCCAGCCCACCATGAACTGAACCTCTAAAACCATGAGCCAAATCAACCTTTCCTCCTCTAAGTTGTGCTTGTCTGGTATTTTTGGTCACAATGATAAAAAAATAAAAAAATACAGCTCACTAATACAACAGGTCTCTGTGACATTCACACTACCAGAATTAAGGCTATTTCTAGTTTTCATCCTATTTCTCATTCATTCATTTATTACCCAGTGAGCATCGGAGACTGGCGGGCTCCCTGTAAGGACCTGGGACACAGAGTGAGCCACACAGACACTGCTCCCTCCCCCAGAGAGCTCAGGGGGATGACAGAAGCCCGCTGTGTAAGGTGAGGCATGAGGTCGGCCCAGTGCATGCCGGGCCCCGCTCTGCACCCAGCCTGGACACCACATTGGTGCATCACCTGGCTTTACTCCCCCATCTTCCAACAACCCATCCTAGCCTCTTCCCTTCTCTCTGACTCCTTCTTAATTGAGATAAAACTTACCATTGTAGCAATTTTTAAAGTGTATAACCCATTGGGTTTTAGTGATTCTCAGAATTGTACAACCACCACCACTATCTAATTCCAGAACATTCTCACCACCCCAAGAAGAAGTCACCCACCCACTGCAGCCACCCCTTCCTCTCCTGCCCCGGAGACCACCTCCTCATTTCTTCTACAGTGTAGGATATGTTCATGTCGCCTACTTCTCCTAGGGTCAATTTTGCCCATTTATATTTTAATGTCCTTCACTCATTTTAATTTATATTTTCCTAAGAAGCCATCTCTTTTTCTCTAGGTTTTCGACTTTATTTTAATTTTATTTAAGCAAAATCATTATATGAAGTTTCCTTCAAAAATATTTTAAGTCTCGAGCCAGGCGTGGTGGCGCACGCTTGTAATCCCAGTACTTTGGGAGGCGGAGACTGGAGGATCCAGGTTCGCGGCCAGCCTCAGCTCTCTCGCTCTCTCTCTCTCTCTCTCTCTCTCCTTAGTGAGGCCCTCGCAACTTCGTGAGACCCGGTTTCAAAATAAAGTATAAAAAATAGGGCCGGGGGCGTGGAGGCGTAGCACAGAGGTGGAACGCCCCTGCGTTCAATCCCCGGTACCGCAAAAAAAAAATATTTTAAGTCTCTTTCAGTTTTTTAGTTATACCCTCACTCCTGATCGTGTCCCTTTTGCTCTTTATTTCTTAACCAAGCTTAGGGGAAATGAATCGATGTGGTGGGTCTGTTCAAAGAGCCAGCTCTGGGGTTTATTAATACTTACTATTGTTTTGCGTCTTTGCGTTCGATTTATTTTGCCTTTTATCTCTGTCATTTTCGTCTCTGTGTTACTCATCTTTCTGTCGCTGTGACAAAGTGTCTGAGGAAAACAAGCTAAAGGGAGGAACGACCTATTTTGGCTCGCGGTTTCAGAGGTCCCAGTCACGATTGCTGGCCCTGCACTGTGGGCGTGCAGTGGGACAGAATGCAGCAGCAGGGGCGGAGCATGGCTGCTCACCTCATCGTGGCTGGGAAGCAGAGAGAAAGGGGTGGGCGCTAGGACAAGATATAGTCCCCAGGGCATGCCCCCAAGCACCCACTCCCTTCCACTAGGCTCCACCCCCTGCAGTTTCCACCCCCTCCATAGTCGGTTCGGCTCTGACTCCATCGATGGACTAGTCCGCTCATGAGGTCAGAGCCTGTGATCCAGTCAGTTCCCCAAGCCCAGCTCTGGACACAGCTGCACCAGGGGCCACGCCTTCACTCCACACATGAACCTTGGGGGGACACTCAGATCCAACCTCCAACAGTCTCTTCTCAAACATGGCCAGCTAGTTCCTTCACCTTTAGTCTCTCTTGGTCAGTAATGAGTGTATTTAGGGCTCTCCTTGTATCCCATTGAGGAGCTTCCCTTCTCGCTGCCCTCGGGTTAGTCTCTGACTTCAGTCTCCATTCCTTTCAACTCCAGGGATGCATTAGCGTCAAATTGTCTCCTGAATCCATTCCTCGCTTCATGGTGACAGAGCCCTCAGCTTTCGTTGGTGCATCCCCACCCAGACAGAAACCATATCTCCCATCATTCTTTGAGCTAGGCGTGCCATGTGACTGTTTTGACCAATGGGAAGTGAGCAGAACCAGTCCCTTAGGATATAGGTGTGGGGTGGGCCTTGGACCACGCGGAGGATGGCACCCCTGGGATCACAGAACAGCAAGACCACGGAGCCTGGGTCCTCGCAGAGCACCCTATTGCTACCCATGTAGCCCAGACGTCTATATTAAAAATAACATCGAGTGTGGTCACGCACTTGTGCTGGCTTTCAGCTATATCAGCCTCTTCTCCAGGACAAAGAACATATTTAAAAGTATGATACTTACTTTCCAAGTGCTAAAGGATTTTTTAAGGGGGAGGGGAAGCAAAAATTTATTATTTCTATTTTTTCTAGAATATGATGAGCAAAAGTCTCTACCTTTTAAAGTTTCCTTAAGATTTTCTTTGTAACTAAGTACATTATCCATCTTTAAAAATTCTAAATGGGTCTTTGAAAAAAATATCTAATCTACTTGACGTATGAGATGTTTTATAAATGAATTAAATTGAGTTTGCTGATGTGTGGTTCAACTTCTCTAAGACCTGATGGATTTATTGGGCATCTGCTAAGTTGGTCTGGCACTGAAAGCAGTGCCTGCAATTCCTACTAGAACTCTGCTTTTGTTAATTTCTTGTATGTTTAATAGCTTGGCTTTGTGTAGTCAGCTGCTTAGTTGATGAATGTGCAAGACGGATTTATTGTTTCGTCTTATTCACAAATTGCTCTTGTAATTGTTCACGATGCCTTTCTCTCCCATTGAATGCTTGGGATTTTCACTCCCACCTTCTCTCTACTGACAATGTCCACCAGCCCTGGCTTTCCTCCTGCCTGTGGGTGCTCCACATCACGTTGACACCTTTTATTTTCAAGTATGTTCATTTACCTTTAAGATGCTTCTTTAAAACACATACAGCTCAGCCCTGCCCCGGAGCACCCCAGCGCTGAGGATGCAGACAGGTGAGCCACAGCCCCGCCCCAGAGCACCCCGAGCACTGAGGACACAAGCGGGTGAGCCATGGCCCCGCCCCGGAGCACCCCGAGCACTGAGGACACAGCGGGTGAGCCATGGCCCCGCCCCGGAGCACCCCAGCGCTGAGGATGCAGGCGGGTGAGCCACTGCCCGCCTCGGAGCACTCCCAGCACCGAGGACATGAGCTGGTGAGCCACTGCCCACCCCGGAGCACCCCAGTGCTGAGGATGCAGGCGGGTGAGCCATGGCATGCCCCGGAGCACTCCAGCACTGAGGATGTAGACGGGTGAGCCACAGCCCTGCCCCGGAGCACCCCAGCGCTAAGGATGAGCGGGCGGGTGAGCTACAGTCTTCCTGGAGGACACAGACAGGTGACGGAGAAAACCTCAGATAAGTAAAGGAGGCAATATAACTGAGGAAGATGGGAGGGGAGAAGAGGGAAACACCCTAAAGCACAGGACGTACATACATAAATATATCAAAGTCAACTACTATGCTGAGCATGAGAAGGAAGGAAGGGGGAGGGAATGGGTGGGAATTGGGGGAGGGCTAGCCGACCAATGCGTGCATGTATACTTCCACCATCCTGAAACCCATCAAGATGTATGATTACAATGTACCAATAAAAAAAGCAAACACATACAGCTTTTAAAAAATATCCAATCTGGTGGTCTTTCACAGGGGAATTCAGCACACCCACCATTTTGGCAGTCTGCATCCTATGGGATCAGCTATTATCATTCCATTTATCATTGTTCTTCTTATTATTAATCTTAGAGGTAGGGGCGCTAGGGCAGAGCCCTTTCCTTTGAGCACTTTGTACACATTGGCCCATCCTCTTTTAGCTTCCAATGACAGATGGGCACAACCCTTGCCAATCTGGCATTTTTTCCTCTATGGGAGCTACTAGCATTGGGATGAGCGTCCCCCAAAAGCCCATGTGTTGCAGGCTGTTGGGAGGTGGCCCCAGTGGGAGGTCCTGGGGTGATTGGGGTGTGCCCTCAAAAGAGATTGTGGGACCACTCCGTCCTCTTCTCTCTCTGCTTCCTGGCACTAGATGTACCACGTGTCCCTGTCACTGCCACCTGCCCTCAGTGCACCCACCCAGACCTGAGCCTCCAGAACTGGACGCTCAGTGAGTCTCTTCTCTTTATAAAGTTAGTCGCCTCAGATATTTCCTTACACTAGCGTGAGGCTGACCAATATAGAAAAGCTTTTGCTTTTTCCTTCAGGTCTGGGAATTTTATCAGCATCTTCCTGCCCCTCCCTGTCTGGAGCTTTGCAGCCCCTCCCAATTCCCAGGCCTGAGAACTTGTTAGCACGAGTGGTTTTTGTTTGTTTTGTTCTCTATTACTTCCTCTTCCCCTATCATTTGCACACGGGGCTGCTGGATCCATCCTCACAATCTCTTCTTATCGTCCCCCTCTCGGGGGCTTTGGCCTCTACTTGGTCTTCCCCAACATGAATTCAGAACCCAGGGACACTCATCTCCCAGGTGGTTTAGCTAATAAATGTGTGTGCTTCGCAAGTCAGGATTGTTCGTCCCGCCGCTTTTCACGCCGCTCTTCGATGCATGTGTCTGTTTCAAGTGGTGGCCGTCTCCCAGAGCTACTGCCCTGGGGCCACTCCGCCCGCCCCTCCTCTCCTACCTGGTCTGGACCGCTCCAGAGGGGGCTGTGGTTCTCTGCTGCCATCGCAGCATGGTCTTCTCAGCTACCAGGATTGGGAAGTGCTAACATGTAGCCTCGTATCGCTAGTGGGTTCTGTCCCAGATCAAAAGGCACTGAAAACAAGAGCAACAAACTTGAGCTGTCGTCGGGGATCACATCATGGGTGGTTCTGGGGAATCTACTGGTCTGCGGCTGCTGGGCCCGTCATGGGGCACAGCAAAGGAGCAGGTATGGCATTGTGATCCTGTCCTTCCCACCGACGCTGAACACTACGATCCTCAGGGTGGGAGAAAGGGGCGCTGGAATTGGAAGTATCAACATCTGTGTTTTCCCTTTAAAAGAAACTTATTTCCAGCTCCATCCGCCAACAGGCATTAGAATCAGAGAGCACCCTTGCACCGAAGAGCCCCAGTGCACACAGAGAGGATATTTTCCATACACCACTCCCCGCCATAGCGCACAGGAGATGCAAGAAATAAGATGGAGCAAGGGGGCCCTGGACACGGCACCCTGGCAGAGGGACATCACCAGGGACAGCTGTGACTCTGTCAAAGAACACAGGAGCCACTAAAGGGCCTCCCTCTGGCCACGTGCAGACCACGTGAGCACCCACCCATCCCCATACTCGCCGTCGCCCCAGACACAGCCTTCCACACAGCTCCCTGACCAGCTCCTCAGCCCCTCTCCTCCATGGGCACCATGCTCCGTCCCTGGCATGAACTGGGGACTCAGCCGAGTCACCTCTACCTCCCATTCCAGCTCTGGCAGACTCTCCTCCTCTAGACAGCGTGAACGACACTGGGGGATGGGAAGCTGCAGAGAGAGTCCTGCGCACACGCACATGTCCTGCTAGAGGCTCTGGGCTGCCACCAGAAGGTCCCAAGGTCCTGGGCACCTCGGGCAAGCTCTCTCTGCTGCACCCACTCCACAACATAGGAACCCCGGTTCCTGCTCCACAGCCTTGAGGGGTCTCAGGAGACCTCTGCTCAATGTCTTGCACATAGTAGGGCCAAATAAACGTTGACCTAGCATTAGGGTTTGGGTACGGATTGTCCCCCGGAAAAGCTCCTCTGTTGGCAAGTCAGCAATGTTCGGAGGTGAAATAATTGAATCAGGGCTCTCACCTCAGCAGTAGGTAAATCCACTGACAGATTAACAATTTGAATTGACTTTCTGGGTGGCAGCTGTAGGCAGGTAGGGCATAGCTGGAGGAGTGGTCACTGGGGCAAGGCCTTAGGGACTATGTATCTATATATGTCCCTGGTCCCTTCCTTTCTCTGTCTGCTTCCCGACTGCCATGAGTTGAGCAGCTTCCCTCTACCACGCCCTTCCACCGGGATGTTTCTTACCTTGGAGCCGGCCAACTATGGACGGAACCTCTGAAACTGAGCCAAATAAACCTTTCCTCCTCTAACTTGTTCTGGTCAGGTATTTTGGTCACAGTGACACAAAGGCTGACTCAAGCACCTAGGAACAGCCAGACATCTGGGTCTATGTAGGGTACAGGACTCTGAAAGCTGTGAGATGCTCAACAAATGTTCCAGATCATTCTTAGAGGCACACGTGCCGTGCTCAGCAAGCCAAACGGCTGTACTGATATGAGAGTTTATGATCTGCCACTGAGCTCGAGCCCTCCCCCCATAGAACACCACCTCACAGTGCCTGTTCCCCCGGGCTCGGGTCTCACACCCCGAAGCCTTCTGCATGGGGGACAGGCTGCCAGGAGACCATGGAACAATGCTGGCTGGGCTGGTGCCGGCAGGGATCATGTCACATTCAAGGCAGACGCTGTCTAGGGTCCTAGGCCTGCACTCTCTAAATCAAGGGGCCCATAGGCTAGGAGCAAGCAAGGAGCCCACTGCGTCACCCATGGGCCCTCTGCTGTGGGCCTAACTATGTCTCAAGGTTCAGGGTCAAAGTCCAACTCCCCAGTACCTCGAAGTGTGACTTTACTTAGAGACAGTCTTTATAAAGGTGATCAAATTAAAATGAGGCCGGGAGTGGTGGCACATGCCTGTAATACCAGTACTTGGGAGGCTGAGACAGGAGGATCACAGGTTTGAGGGCAGCCTCAGCAATGTAGCAAGACCCTCAGCAACCTAGCGAGACCCTGTTTCAAATTGAAAAATAAAATAGGCTTAGAGGTAGAATGCCTCTGGGTTCAATCCCCAGTACCACACACACACACACACACACACACACACAATTAAAATGAGGCCATCAAGGTGAGCTCTGATCCAATTTGAGAATAGGAGATTAGGACAGAGATGCACACAGAGGCCGACCATGTGAGGATACAGGGAGAAGGTGGCCCTCTACAAGTCAAGAAGAGGCCTCAGGAGGAACCAGCCCTGCCTGCACCCGGATCTTAGACTTCCCACCTCCAGAGCTGTGAGACAGTGAGTTTCTGTTGTTTAGACCCCAGGCTGTAGGACTTTGTTACACAGCCCTAGCTGACCGATACACCTTCTTCACCAGCATTCTCCATGAGGCTACGTAACTCCTGCCTGGTAGATCCCAAGACCACAGACCCCCTGATGGTGAGCGAGGGGACCAGGAGGAAGTACTCATGGAGAGGGTGGGACCTTGGAGGGTCCCTAGATCTGAACTGGTGGCATCGTAAGAATGAGGGAGAGGCCAAGGAAGAATGTCCTGCTGGAGACAGGGCCCCTGAAAGCCCCTGAGCATCTGCCTGTGAGTCCCCTTGACCACACTGCGGGCCTCAGGCCCTGGCCAGCTCTCCTGCCCTTGAGGCCTTGACCCTGCCTTGCAGTGACCTCTGTCTACCCCACCTTTCTCCTTCCTCCCCCTGGACACTCAACGTTCAGCAGCGGACCAGGGCTCAGCTCCTGTGAGGCCTTGCACCACCCTCCCCTCCCCCATCCCACTCGGTTTTCCCATCAGTGAACCTGGTTGACCGCTTCATGGTCAGGGAAAGGCGCACAGCCCAGGGGCGCAGCATGGACGGCCCCCACAGCCCAGGGACGCAGCACAGATGGCTCCCACAGCCCAGGGGCACAGCACGGACGGCCCCCATGGCCCAGGGGCATAGCACGGACAGCTCCATGGCCCAGGGGCTCAGCACAGATGCCCCCACGGCCCAGGGTTGCAGCACGGATGCCCCCACGGCCCAGGGGCACAGCACGGACACCCCCATGGCCCAGGGGCTTAGCATGGACAGCCCCCATGGCCAAGGGGTGCAGCACGGATGGCCCCCACGGCCCACAGGCGTAGCACGGACGGCCCCCATGGTCCAGGGGCACAGCACGGATGGCCCCCACGGCCCAGGGATGCAGCATGGATGGCCCCCACGGCCCAGGGGCGCAGCACAGACGGTCCCAGTCCCAGCCCTGCTGCTGGGAATCCATGGGCAGGAAGAACCCTGTGCAGAGAGACCAGGCCGCACTGCCAGGCCGATGCCTGCCCACCCCACAGGGGCCTCCTGCAGAGCCTCTGGTCAAGGTAGAAGGTGAATACGACTCTTTAATAAAACTGCAATGGCTCTGTGCGGTCTGTGCTGGATAAAATGAAGAGCCAGGAATCTGGGCATGGAGGTGAGCTGGGGTCTCTGCACAGGGCAGGGTGAGTAGGGGCGCCCTAATACTTGAGCAGCCAGCGTGGTCTGTGGGGGCTCAGTGACGTGAAGTAGGACCACCACCAGGGCTTGCTCCCGCCGGCCGAGGGCTCCCTGCGCACCGCGGGGGGCTCGAGGTCCGGCTCCGTGGGCTCACCGCGAGGCCTGGAGCCCCCCGGCGGCTCTCGGAAGCCGGGCGCAGTTCTCTGAAGCCCATGAAGGGACTTCTTGGGTCCTGTCCCCAGCGGCTGGAGAATGAAGTCCACGCGGCCAGCCCTCTTCATCCGGAGGGGGATGGTGACCCTCTTCATGACCTTGGAATAGCCGGGGGCTTGGGCGATGACAATGTGGGACCCTGGGGGCAGCAGTCTCCAGTAGTCACCATCCGGGGCTTTGAAGAGAACGAGAAGGACTCTCACCAGGGCTGCAGACCCGGCTCAGGTGATGGGTGCGGGCGGAGAAGGTTAGCACGAGGTAGGGGGCAGGCAGACCCCGAATGTACACTCTCCTCTGCATCTACCTGACTGTCCTTCCTGCCTCCTCTCTGTCAAGCTCCTATTCATCCCTCAAAGCCCTTCCTAGGTACCACCTCTCTGAAGCCTTCGCTGACCATCCCCATTCCCAATCCGCATAGTTAGCAAGTCCCTCCCTCCACAGGACCGTGACTCTGCTGTGTCAGCTCATCACAATGTACAGCTGTGAGGCCCCTGAGGGCAGCCAGAGCCCACCTGAACTGGACCACTAGCTTATCAATGGGTATGTGCTCTGGACACACACAGATGGGCTCATGGGTGGAGGTGGCTCCCTCCTGCCGTCTTTGAGAAGGTGACATTCTCCTGGGAATACAAACGTGCATCGACCAGCCTCAGTCCCGCAGACTTGGCCCCCAGCTGGTGCCCAGGAAGGTGCTCACCTGTGGTGACATCATGACGGATGCCTTTGACTAAGATCCGGGCATTTTTGACAGGCTTGCCGAACTTGTCCATCACCACGCCTTTGATGCCTCGGTGCACCTGAAGAGACCAGGGAGAGGGCAC
>PVJS01006216.1:0-31969 GCA_004027185.1 Glis glis | reverse complement strand
CTTCTCTCTGAGCCTCAGTTTCCTGAGCTGTGAAACAGGAGTGGCAGGTCCACCCCTCTCTGGGGTCTCTGGCAATCCTCCCTAGCACGTTCCAGGCTGTGAACAGCCTCGCGGTACTACCTGCGGGTCCAACTCCACCCCTGCCTCGGACACCCAGCAGCGACCTTCACTAGCCCCCTGCTGATGCCTCCTCGCTCCCTCATGCCCTCCTGGCCACCGGGGTTCCCTCTGGGTGGAGGCCCCTGCAGGCAGCGTGGCCACTGACCAGAACACAGGTGGAGACTTGGACCCTGGTGATGGCCCAGCCAGGACCAAAACTGGCTCCCAGATTCTGAGTAGCTGTCTAGCAGCTCAACACGTCTACCTGCCTGTGCATGGATGACAATCCTGCCTGGGTGTCACTGGGGGACAGGAGTCAGTGCCCAGAGAGGACAGCCACAGAGAGGGACACAGTCCACACCATCCTGGGTTCAAACTGGTCCTGAGCATGCCTGAGCTTCCCAGCCCCCCGCTCCTGCTCACATCAAGGTACGCTGCCCCAGGGGCTCTTGACCTTGGACAAACCACTTGCTTCTTCATGCCTCAGTTTCCTCAATAATAAAATGGGTGTAAGTGAAGCAAAAGCTGCCCATGGTGCTGCAGGGCTGGCAACGCATCTTACACTGCCCCCCCTCGTCCCTGGAGTTGCCACCCCCTGCACCAAGGGAAACCAGGGTGAGTGCCGGCAGCTCGGCCTGGCTCCTGACCCCCGGCGGCACCGCGGAGGCATGAGAACAGCTAGCTGCTGCCCGAAGGACCCCACAAACCCCATGTTACCACTTCTCTCCTCTGCTTTGGCCAAATCCAAAGTGTTGCAGAAAATTCCAGAAAAAACCAGGTAGAATCTGTGCTGAGCTCATGGCAGGACTCTCGGCCTCCTGACATGGTGGTGAGGCATGGCCAGCCACCACCTGCCCCATCCTGGGCTCTGGCCACGCCTGGACGTTCTTGTCCACGCAGGGCTTGCCGCTCTGTGGAGCTGAACTGAGCCCGTCTCGTGCGGACGGTATTTGGGGTATCTGGGAGGCGGTTGGAACTGATAATGTCAGGCCTGGCTGGGCAGGAGCTGAGGGGGGTACAGGGATAGTGAGGGGAACGCCGTGTCACTCAGCTCCTCCGTGGCCCACGGGGTGGTAACCCGAGCCCCCACCAGGCATCCAGGGCTCAGCCTGGCCAGGCCTGCCTCCAGCTCCCCAGGCTGCTGTACCCCAGGCCCCCACCCGCTGTGTTCGTCCCTGCCTCGCTCAGAGTGCCATGGCCGGCTCCTTTCCCTTCCAGACACAAGTCTGTCCTCCTCCAGGAAGCCCTCCCTAGACGACTGGCCACATGAGGACTCCTCCAGGCTCCCCCAGCTCTGGGCCTCCTCTCTCCCAGCCCTGGCCTCTCTGAGTCTCTTCTGCCTCCCCACCCCTGCCTGAGAGCAGGCCCAGGTGCCTAGGAGGCCCGCACTCAGCGCCAGCTGGTGCCCATAGACTGAGTCCAAGGCTTATTCTAGGATCAGAGTCCTGTTCACACAACACAGCTGGGAGATGGCCCCGCCCTCCCCTCCCTGCCCTCCCAGTGAGGCCTGCTCAGGATCACCAAGAAAACACCCTCAATTGGCCACGACAGCCTCGATCCTTATCAGGAGGCTGCGCCCGGCTTTCCTGGGGGGTCGTCCGTCTCGGGAGCCGACCAAGTGCTGCCCTGACGTCCGTGCACCACACTGGCCATTAAATCTTCAAGACTTCACGTACAATATCCACGGAGCGATCCCAGCCCCACTGAAGGCTCCTTAAAACTCATTTTCACCAGACAGATGTCAAATAAAATGCGCGCAGCAGAGCCGTTATCTAAGGAGGAGACTCACCGGGAGTCTCAGTGCAGCCATAAGACAGAAACCCAAGCCACCGCACGGCCCGTGGTGACCTGGGGCTTTGCTTTCTCCTGCGGCTGCCTGTGCTCCCACCTAGGGAGGCTCTGCTCCCTTCTCACCTGGGGGAAGGTTCCGATCTTTCTAGAAAGGAGGGGGCTTATGGACAGAACTGGAGTCTGGGGACAGGCAGATCTAGGCCTGGGCTCTGGGCAGTCCCCAGGCCCCACTGAACAGGCCATGTAGCTCCCTGACGCTCTGTCTCCTCCTCTGGCTGTCTCTTAGCCCCATGGCCCCAGAGCAGTACCATGCTTCCCTGAAGCCATCTATAAATGAGCAGCCCACCTCTTTCCCATGTGGGTGGGTGCCAACTGTAGAGTGGGTGCACCCCCACCCCACTCCCCTGCATTGGAGCAACTGTGAAGCACTAAACACCCCCTGCACAGGAACACAGGCAATCCTATGCCGCACCCCGGGGGCCTACTTCTTACGGGGACACCTACGCCAACATTCGATTGCTGTGATTCTTGACACTGCTTAAAAACACCAGCAGATGCATGTATGATGTTCATACCCTGACATATATCAAAATGTATAATTATAATTTACAATGCACCAATAAATGAACATAAAAAGTTAAAAAAAAAAAACACCAGCAGAGACTCCTTTGGGACCAGTGTCACCTCCCTTTGCCCCCCTGACCCCTCGGAATCCACTGCACCTGTCGGAGCAGTGCTGGGGAGCCAGGTACTGGTGCCTAGTCCCCCCACACCAGGTTCCAGGGAGGCCTTGGCTCTCTAGGGGGGTGACTGAGGGCACACTGTCAGCTGTCCCCACTCGCCGCCCACCTACTTGCGTCCAGCTGTCCACTGCTCTGGACAGGGTTCACCCTCAGGCAGACCACCCCAGCTGCAGCCTCCGACAGCCCATTCCAGCCTGTGATCCCATGAGGATCATGTGGACACCTGCCACCCAGAGCTGTCACCTCTGAGCCCCCCATTCCTGTGGTCTGGCTCCTCATGGCTGGAGTTTCTGCAGGTGTCCCGTTCAGCGTTCTCTGGTCTCGTTGCCCAACTTCTCCTTCATGGTGGAGCCCACCAGCCCTCTCCTCCAGGAAGCCCCCTGGGTCAGGTCCTCCCTGGGCTGCCCAGCCCCCATGCTCCCCTTGTTTAATCATGCCCCTTTAGAGGCAGATGTTTGCCCACGGTGGGTCTCCAACACCCCGCAGGGCCTATGGAGGAAAGGGGCTGGGGGCCTCAGGTCCTGACTGAACGGGGAGTTAAGTCATAAACAGAGGTGTGGGGCGCACGGGCAGAGCCCCGCGCAGAGCCGGCGCCGGAGCTCACCATCTCCACGAAGCTCAGCAGCGATTCCTTGTTGTGCTGCCAGAGCGGGTAGAGGGCCTCCTCGGGGGGGAACTTCACGCAGCCCAGCTCCACCGTGATCTCGAAGCAGTTGCTGTGCAGGTAGTTGAAGTCAGACATGCCTGAGGACAGGGGGCCGGACATCAGGGGCAGCTGCAGGGGTGTGCAGCGCCCCAACATCCCGCTCAGGATGGGAGGCAGGACCGGCTGCAGGTAGGCCTTCTGCTCGCCCCTTCCCGGACAGGCACGGAAGGTCTCGCCCACTGGCTTCACCGCCTCCCCTCCCTGCTTCTTCACTGGTTTTTAGTGCCTAAGCCAGCGGCATGAGGCCACAAGGCCTGTCCCGGCTACTGCCAGCCCTGGCCTGGGGCTCCCAGGAGTGTGACAATGATAATAACGTTCATTTACCTGGACGCTGTCCTGACAGCAGCCCAGGTTGTCTGATCATCTCCACCATCCAGGGAGACACAGGCCCCGCAGGGCGGACAGCCAGCCAAGCACTACAGCCCCTACCTAGTGGGCTTTTGAATTTCTTGGCCAGTTGGAGCCACACCTCCTTGGGCAGCCCAGGGCAGACAACAAGATGGGGACACCTTAAACCAGGAGGGCCACCCTTCAGGAGCTCGGGGCCTCCTCTGTGCCCCTGTGCTGCAGCAGCTACTGTGCCTGTCACCATGCACCCGAGGCAGCTGCCTTGGTGCTCCTGGGGCCCAGCGGCCCTGCCCCTGCCTGTGGCCCTGTCAGCTGAGGAGGGAGCCTGCTGGCCTCTTCCAGCCCAGCCTCACCCTGCGGGTCCTTTGCAGAGCCCAGGAATGGAGCTGTGACCAGGGCTCGGGGGTGGGAGAACCCATGCGCCCAGGTCCTGGAAAGAAGAGAAGCTGCCCCGCCCTGGACAGCAGCTGGCGGGTGGCAGGATGGACGGCCAGGGAAAGGTCACTGAGGGGCCTGACCCTGGCTTAGGGACAATCCCATGTAGGAGGAACGAGGAGCATCCTGCCACCTGTGGCCACAACCAAGAGCAAGTCTCTCCCCTGTCCCCAGCTGCAGAATGGCGCAGATACTAAGTGTTCTGCTGGCATGGAGGGCACTGACCCTGGATAAAAGGGTAGCTACGTGAGTGTGTGGGGGTGCAGCCCAGTAGGGTACCCCACACTTTGCCTCTGATGCCTTCACCTGGGCAGCTTCGGCCCATACAATACAGATGCCCAGTTAAAGTTGAGTTTCAGAGAAACAACAGTCTCGTGTGAGCATACCCCAGGCCTATTCTTACAGTGTAAGTCTAGCCCAGGCACTGGGGTGCGTGCAGTACCAAAAACTTCTTCACTGTCTCTCAAATGCCAGCGTAACTTGGGCCACTATTTCTTCTGGCCACCTTCCTCAAAATCGGACTGGTGACAGGCGGAGTCACAACCAGTGCAGGTGCATAAATGAAAAGACAGAAATGGCAGCTACAGAAGGTCGCAGGCCCCTCCTCCACACCCCTCTGTTCCACAGACAATAAATGGAACTCGAGCCACGCCCCACCAGCCCTCCCGTCCCCAGGAGCTCCAGTCCCGAGGCGGGTCCCCGCGCTGCCGCCCTCGCAGGGCCGCACCTCCAGTGAAGCTGTACCAGTCCGCCCCGTTGATGATGCTGCCCCGCTTCAGGAAGTTGCCCCCACACCTGTTCTCCGACCTGTCCATCATCATGGGGTGGACGTCGGCGTAGGCTCTGGCCAGCAGCTTGAACATCTGGAAAGGAGGTCAAAGAAGAGGTTTTCTTGGCGGCTGCCAAGCCCGGAAGGTGGGGGCTCTGCAGGATGCCCTCAGAGCCGGGGCCAGCCCGCAGTGCAGGCAGGAGCGGGGCTGGTGCCTGGCGAGGCGGGGCCGATGGGCTGGGGGCATGGGTGGCTGAGGCTGAGCCCCTGCACACCTGGCTGGGAGGTGGGGCTCTCTGTTGGGAGGGGCACACCGCAGTGATGGTAGCAGGCCCTGGAGGTCAGCTTTGCAGTTTATAAAGCTCTTGCCGCTTTGCATGGGCCTGGGGTTGAGGCAGGAGGCTGGGGGTCGTAGGGCCCAGACAGGGACGGCCCTGTTTTCACAGGGACTTCCTCTCCCAAGCAAACTCAGTCCACAGATATTCAGCGCTTCGTTAACCTAGGCCAACCAGCCCCTCGGCGGGGGCTCAGCCTGCAGGAAGCCCCTCTGGCCACCGCCTGCCCGCCGAGGCCACGGGGAGCTTCTACTGCAGCTGGCAGAGGGACACGGGACATGGTCATGAGGCCTGCCACTCCGATGTGTCTAGATCCCCCCAGCACAAAGCTCCCGTCAGGCCCCTTCTCCTCTAGGGACAGGTCTCAGCCATTTAAAGTCCCAGGCAGGCGTGGGGCTTGACCCAGGCAGAGGCCCCGAAGTGTGGGTCAGATGGATGGATAGGACCCCCTGCATGGGCTTGTCAGGGCTCCATGGTCTGGGACACGTCTGTCCTGGGGAGGGGACCATTCTGTCAGGAAGGGGCCATCAGAGGGTGGACAGCCAGACTCAGAGACAGAGAGCTGCTCCAGGCCAAAGTGAGGCCTTGCCCTCGTGGGGGTCATGTGACTTGGAGCCTGGGACCTTGTGTTTTGGTGGGGGGATGGGCCCAGTTTCAACCTGGTCCCACAGACACAAGCCAGGTGCCCCAAGTGCCCCCACTGATGTCTGTGGCCCCAAGTTGGCAGATCAGGGACTGTAGTCTGCAGCTCCTGCCGCGGGCCAGGCACCATCCCCGGCCGAGCCTCTGATGCAGCCCGGCGAGGCCTCGGCCCCGGCTTCTCCGTGGAGGATGTCAGGCCAAAGTGCTGTGGCAGTCCACGGCCACCCTGCTGCTGGCCCCTCTCTGACCTGCACCGCCCCCCGCAGAGCAGCACGGTTGGGGGGGGCCCAACCTGGGCTCTCTTTGCTCCCCAGTGCTCCCTGCCCCTCCATTCTCGCCATCCCCGCCCTGCAGCCATCCTGCCACGCCAGCCCCTTGGGTTAAGGCATGGAAGGCAGTACTGGCCATCAATCCCAGAAACCCCGGGGCCCCTGAGCCGCAGGCCTGGTTTAGAAAGGGAGCGGCCCGCCTGGATGCCAGTGTGGGTGGGCAGAGGACAGACACAGATATTAGGACTGCAGATAAGACCAGGGGAGAGGACGGCACAGACCCGGGAACACAGGCCCAGGGCCACAGAGAAACTCCCCTGCCTGCTCCTGCCAACGAGCCCTGGGTGAACTGTCCCCGTGGGGTTCCGGTAGGTGGGGACGGCCTGGCGGCGGAGGCCAGGGTTCCAGCAGCAGGGCAGGTGTAGAGGTGGGAGGGCCCTAGACACAGCTCGAGGTGCTGGCTCTTGTCCAGGGCGCCATGGAAGTTTGGGGAAGCGCATCTCTGGGCACCTGACGGCCCCCCTCCCACTCCCCCACCCACCCGTGCCTCTCCTGGGACTCTCGTTTCCACAGAGACCACTGCCGACTGCAGGGCGCACGGTTATTGATCGGTGATGGATGGCTGGTGGGAGCAGTCTCATTTCTTCTGGCTCTGGTGGGACTCGTTGAGGTGAACCTGCCCCTGGGGACACCTCTACTCTCGGAGGCTGAGGCGGAGCTGACGTAGAGGGGCTCCTGAGGCCCCGTCATTGCCCCCCTTGCTGAGAGCACGGGCCGAGGCAGGGCC
The DNA here is from genome assembly GCA_004027185.1 of Glis glis. Lineage (NCBI taxonomy): Eukaryota > Metazoa > Chordata > Mammalia > Rodentia > Gliridae > Glis > Glis glis. The sequence goes on along the minus strand of PVJS01006216.1, from coordinate 25,045 downwards.
AGCTGTGGAGGCCACCCAGCACCCATAGGTGCATTTACTGAGCTCTGAGCCCATAGCCCGGCACCCACCACTGTGGTGTGTGTGGAAGTCAGTGAATAAGCGATTGAGTGAGTTAATGAGCGAGAGGAAGTGGATGCAGGACCAGCAGACCCGAGCGCGGGTGTCGCTCGCAGGTAGGCTGGGCTCAGCCCAGGCTCCCCACGGCACAGCCTGGGCTCCCCACGGCACAGCCGGCCCCCTTGCTCCTAGGAGCTTTGCCCACGCTGTCACCTGTGCCTCTAGTGCCCCTCCTGCCCCTCAGCTGGAAGTCTCCAGCTCGCCTTTGGGTCCCAGTCGGAAGGCCGCCTCCTCAGGAAAGCCCTCCATAAGCCTGGGCCAGGTTGGGGGCTCACCTTGAACACACACACACACACACACACATACACACACAAATACAGGCACACACATTAATACAGGCACACACACATGCATGCAGGCTCTCCCACTACATGCATGCACACACGCAAACAGAAACGCACATGCACCCATGCACACACATACACACACGTGAACACAGGCACACACACATGCATGCATGCTCTCCCACAACATGCGTGCACACACGCAAATAGGAACACACATGCACCCATGCACATACATACACACACACGTGAACACAAGCACACACACATGCATGCATGTTCTCACACAACATGCATGTACACCCGCAAATAGGAACGCACATGCACACGTGCACACACATACACACGTGAACATAGGAACAGATATGCATGCATGCTCTCCCACAACATGCATGCACACACGCAAACAGGAACGCACATGCACCCGTGCACACACATGCATGCACGCTCTCCCACAACATGCATGCACACACGCAAACAGAAACGCACATGCACCTGTACATACATGCACATGCACACACGTGCCCCAACCTCCTGGTCAGCCCATTGCTTTCTGCCTGACCTGTCCTACTCATTTCTGGCTCCACCCCCCACCATAGACCAAAGAGGCCACCTCCTCAGGGAAGCCCTCTGTAGCCCCAGGCCATGTTGGGAGCTCACCCCAACACAGACACATATATGCAAACATGGGCACACACACATGCATACACTCTCCTACAGCCCGCATGCACACACACAAACACAGATGCACATGCACACACGCGCACATGCACACATGAGCCCCAGCCTCCTGGGCAGCCCTCTGCTGTCCTCCTGACCTCCTGACCTTGGTCATTTCTGGACCCCTGGAGCAGGGAGTAGTCCCGTTTGTCACAGCGGGTCCAGGGCCAGGAAGGGCTGGGTGAGGCTGGGTTGATGTCTAAGTGGCTGACTTGGGGGCAGCTATGCCACTTGGTCAGGTGGCCTCAGAGAGCAGGCCATCAGCAGGGAGCCGTGCCTGATGCTTGCCCTCCCAGGCCTGCTCCCTCCCCTCCCTCTTCCTCTTCTAAATACAGCCTGGAAACTGTCTCAGAAGACCAGGACAGGCCTGCCACCTCTGACCCTCCAGGAAGCCTGGGGAGTGACTAAGTGGGGGCACAGACCCGCGGCGGATGCAGAGCTCCCAGCTCTGAGCTGTCTGAACAGGGACAGGTGGGAGGCTGGTCCCGGGCAGGGGTCACCAGGGGCAGCTTGGCTCGGTGCCCATCTCAGACACCAGCCCTGTCTCAGTTTTCTCCTCCATCCAGCAGGAAGGGACCAACTCCAGACCCTTCCCAGAAGACCAGCAGGAGCCCCGGCATCAGGCACAAGGGCCCGGTCAGGATGGGCCGCTGGGAGCAGGGGACCTGTGGGAAGCGTGGGCTCAGAAGCCCTCCATTGCTGAGCCTAGGAACGGGGGAGGAAGCTGAGGCCTGGAGGGCGGAAGGGCCTCACCTAAGGGGCCAAGAGAGTGGCAAGGCCTGAATTCCTGCCCCATCCTGTGCACCTGCAGACCCAGGGAGCCACACTTGATAAACCATGAGTGCCTCAGAAAAGGAGGAAGACTGGCCCCACCTGGGGTGGGCGGGCACCATGCACGGGGCAGCACTGCCCTCTGCCGGCGTTGCCCGGACCTGCACCCTCCCCTGGGGGCACAGGAAGCTCCAGAGCCCCAGGAGCTCTGAGGAGGGGGCTGCTTCCAGGAGGAGGGGCCTGAACACTGAGGCTCCGAGGGTCCTGAGATTCCTCAGGCCTCAGGAGCTCAGAACAGGACAGGACGGCGCCAGCCCGGGGTCCCCTCTCACCTTCTCGTCAGGCGTGGGGGAGAACATCTTCTCCTCCAGAGGGTGCTTGGAGAAGTCGAAGGGGTAGGACACCACCAGGTCACCCCCGTGGAGGCTGGCCGACAGCACGAACGGGGCGCTCCGCATCCACTTCATGATGGCCTTCGTCTCGGGGGCCACCTGCAGGGCACAGGAGCCAGCCTCAGCACTGAGCGTGGCCCTGCTGACCCCCGACCTGTGCCACAGGCATCCACACCTCCCCAGGCCCCGCACCCACCCTGCCGCAAGCCCTGCTGGACTCCGGCCCAGCCTTTCGGGTTCCATTCAGCCCCACCAGGTTCATGGTGGTCCTTCCACTTAGAACTCTCTTCCCGCCTCATGGAATGTCACCCCCTCCAGGCAGCCTCCCAGGGCCCAGGAGGACCAGAAGCCTCCTTGGGCCTTCACTGCTCCTGGCTGCCCTCCGCCCTGCACTGAGTAGACAGCATTAGCTGCAAGTGTGTCTGCCCATGGGACAGCCAGCCCCTGGGAGAGAAGCGCCCAATTCCGCTCAGTCCTGGTATACGCCTGGTATACAGCAGGTGCTCAGCACATGCCTGGAGAAGGGCGAGCCGATAGTGGTGAAGGTCCCAACTGCAGAGCATCACCTGGGCCGGGGCAGGGCACTTTGACCGGACGCAGAGCTTCCCGGTCCCCTGCCCAGGCCTGAGTGCTTTCAGCACACTAGTCCCTGAATCCCACCAAGCAGCCAGCCGGGCGTTCTCCCCATTTCACAGGCAGGACACCGAGGCTCAGAGGGCCAAGGCGCCTCTGCCCCTGGGGGAGGACAACCCGAGGGTCCCCCGGGATGTGAAGGGCTGGCCCCAAGCCTCGGGACGGGCATGGGCAGCAGTGGCTCCTACCTTACCCCACCAGTAGTGCTGCGGGATCGGGATGTGGTCGGTGCGCGTGCCGCGGGACGAGGCCAGCCGGTAGTACTCGGAGGTCAGGTCCGGGAAGTTGCGGTTCAGGTCCAGGTTCTGCGCGTTCTGCCTCCCACTGGTCCACCCGTTGTAGCCGGCACCCTGCAGCACAGGCCAGCTCCAGCGAGGGTCAGCCACCCACCCCACTCCTTCCAGCTGCTGGAGCCACGGCTGAGGTTTCTCTCTGGCTTTAAGCCAAGAGTTCAGGGGTGTCCAGTTGAGCCACCCTGGGTCTCCTTTCTGTCATAACTTTTCTCTAGTGCATGCATCTCCTTTCTAATATGCCATAGATTTTTTTTTTTTTTGCAGTACTGGGAATTGAACCCGAGGCATTCTACCTCCGAGCTACACCCCCAGCCCTATTTTTTATTCTTTATTTTGAAACAGGGTCTCACTAAATTGCGGAAGGCCTCACTAAGTAGCTGAGGCTGGCCGCGAACCCGGATCCTCGTGTCTCAGCCTCCCAAGTACTGGGATTACAAGTGTGCGCCACCACGCCCGGCTAGGCCACAGAATTATGAGTGTCTCCCTCCACCCCCAAGCAGGACCTTGCCAATATCGATGTCCGCTGAGTCCCTGTCACCTAGGACAGGGGGTGCAAATACGACCAGTGAGTGAACAAGGGAAGGCGTGCCGAGGCCGCCGCCCACGCGGTCTGGACAGTGGGAGCACTCACCTCCGCAGCCGCCACCTCGTAGCCGTCGGGGTTCATGGAGGGCAGCAGGTGGAGGCGGGTGGTGTTGAGCAGGCGCTGGATGCGGGGATTGCCCAGCAGGTACTCGGAGCACAGGTACTGGGCCAGGTAGATGAGCATCTCCCGTCCCGCCACCTCGTTGCCGTGGATGTTGCCGATGAGCTTCACCTCGGGCTCCACTGCGGGGGAGACGGTGACTTGGGGTGTCATCTCATACCCTGGAGTCCCCAGAGCCCCGAGGACCCCACTCAGTGAGGATGAGATGTGCCTGGACTGATTCAAATTTGTTTTGACCCAAGAATCTCTGTGTGTTGAGGGCTCACGGAGGCCATCGCTTTTTTTTTTTTTTTGCGGTACCGGGGATTGAACCCAGGGGCGTTCTACCTCCGCGCTACGCCCCTGGCCCTATTTTTTATACTTTATTTTGAAACCGGGTCTCACGAAGTTGTAGAGGGCCTCACTAGGTAGAGAGAGAGAGAGTGAGAGACAGAGAGAGAGAGAGAGAGAGAGCTGAGGCTGGCCGCGAACCTGGATCCTCCAGTCTCCGCCTCCCAAAGTACTGGGATTACAAGCGTGTGCCACCACGCCCGGCTAGGCCATCACTTTTGATGAGTTCATTTCCTCTGTTTAGCCACAGTTATTAGCAAGGACACTACTAAAAATACATGGTGTCATTGGTTCCTGTGACTTTCACTGATAGACACTTCCTGTGTTTGTGCCACAAGTCAATTACATCGGTGCTTAGCTGGGAAGGCAGCTGGCCCAGGGAGGGAGGGAAGAAATGATGGATGGTTGGATGGATGAAAAGATGGATGGATGGATGGATGACTGGATGATTGGATGATTGGATGGAGGGATGGATGGATGATTGGATGAATGGATGGATGACTGGATGATTGGATGGAGGGATGGATGGATGATTGGATGGATGGATGGATGGATGGATGGATGAATGGATGGATGGATGGATGGATGATTGGATGGAGGGATGGATGGATGATTGGATGGATGGATGGATGGATGGATGGATGGATGGATGGATGGATGGATGGATGGATGGATGGATGATTGGATGGATGGATGGATGGATGGATGGATGGATGGATGGATGATGGAAAGAAGCATTTACTAGGCCTGGCACTTCATCTGCAGCATGACCATGGTCAAGTTGCCCTCCTCTCTGAGCCTCTCATTGCTCACCTGGAAAATGGCATCTCTCTCTCAGCTATGCATGACCCAGCAACCTTCAGCCATGGGAGTGAACGCGCATGTCCCTTGGACTCCATGTCCTGGGGTATAAGTGACCAGGAGGTCTTCCATGCCAGGCACCTCTCCTAGCCTTCTACAGGAGTGAATGGGATAGACCTTGGAGGCTGGGTGCAGCCAGAGAAGCTCTCACCCCTAATGGGAGATATTGCCTTTGGGCTCCTGATGTCCAGCTGCCTGGGCCAACAGGATGAACACTGGGCTGAGGTGGCCAGCCCAGAAGAGGCCCTGAGGTGATTAACCCATTAGCTTGCAAAGTCCAAGGGCTGAATGGAGCCTGCTTCTGGATCGATCCTGCTTGACCAATATGGTCTTGGGGACAGCTGGGCTGGAGGACAGGGCTGAGGAGGGACCAGGATCCATTGGTCCCCCGAGGCCTGCAGCCCAATGCTCTCCGCACCGGCATGGTCATCCTGGCCTCACCACACAGGAAAGCAGGGCTGCCCAGCCAGAGGCTGCATGTCTCTAGAACATCCTAGATTCTCAGTCGCAACCAGCCCAGAGCCCCTTCCTCACCTCACAGCGGCCATCGATCACACTGCAATGAAGTTTGACTTCCTAACGTTCCTGAGAGAAGACAGCTCTGAGGGAACACGGGCCGAGCATGTCCACGCTGCCCTCTGCCGGCTCAAAACAGCCCCGAGTCTGGAGCGAGTGGACGTGGGCCTGAGCTTCGAGATGGAAAAGTCACGATCACGCCACCCTGCTGGTGGCACGGTCCCCCAGCAATTCGGCAGAGCAGAGGGAAAGCCAACAGGTCCCAGGGCTGCAAAGACCTGCCTGGGGCCGGGTGCTCAAGGGCAAGACTGCAAACAGTGAGGTAACTGGTGGATGGTGATGTGGCGCATGGCCACACACTCCTGATAAACGCGCGGGGGCCTAAGCCCCTGCTGCCACCACGAATGCCAATCCCTGACTCGACGTCCCCTGTGGGACTTGCCCTTGTCCTCTGCCTCCTAGACCACTGAGCTCTCTCCTGCAGACTAAATCCCTGCACCGCCATCTGTTTTAAGTTTGTTAGTTTTATGTCTGCTCAGTCCCTTCTAGGCCCGGTCTCTGTCATGACGAAGTCACCTCGTCTCCCACCCCCCAAAAGTGCAAGTGAAATGAAAACCCCCTTTCTTATACAGCAGCTCCCTGTGAGGTGTGGCCAGACACCAAGCAGAGCCCCGGAGCCTTGTCCACATCCAGTACCCCCAAACACCCCTTCCTGGGCTCGTGCACTCCAGGGCTGCGTGAGCCTGGAGCCCTTTCCCAGAAGTCGACCAAGCCAGGCCTCTCGCCGGGACACTCACTTAGCTCATGCTGGCCGGGGCGGCCTGAGAACTCAATGACCAGCAGGTCCTTCCCGTCGAAGCTGCGGCCGATGCTGTAGGTCTTGGCCACCTGGGCACAGCGCGCCGCTGTCCGCTTCAGCACCCGTACCATCTGGGCATAGGAGTGGTGGGCAAAGCGGATGAAGGTGGGCGGCAGGCCGGAGGGCATCGGCTCCTCCACATCTAGGCCTCCTGGGGAAAGAGGGAGGGCTGGGGGTCAGCACCACCTACACACCTGCACTGCTCAGCCTGCCCCACCGGCCTCCCCACCACTGCCTGGGGACGCCTGGCCTCGCTGAGAGTCCTCACCCCCCCAAACACACACACGCCCATTGCACCTGGGAGGGGGACCCATGCATTCCCCTTGAATGGCTCTGCCAACCCGTTAATGTTTTGGTTAAAATTCCCTTTATAAGCCAAGCATGGTAGCATATGCCTGTAATCACAGTACTTGGGAGGCTGAGACAAGAGGATTACAGGTTTGAGACCAGCCTCAGCAATGTAGCAAGACTCTCAGCAACCTAACAAGACCAAACAAAAAATAAAAAAAAGGTCTGGGGGTATAGCTTGGAGATAGGATGCCCCTGGGTTCAATCCTCAGTTACACACACACACACACACACACACACACACACACACACACACCACAGAAATTCCCTTTATAATCCTTACGGCAACATCAATAGCCAACAGCTCCCAAGAGATGTGTATACAGGACATCACCATTCCCAACACCACAAGTAAAAGCAGGACTGGGAGCTAGGGCAATTTCACAACAGTAGAATGTGAGGAGACCCATCTAGGAACCCTGACCACAGGACAGGATCCACTGGGGACCAGCCTAGCCTGCAGTGGGCTGGCTGGTGGCGCTTCCTGTGTGAGGGGCATGTCATCACCGGGTGTGGCTGACCCTGCACTTCTGTTCCGGCCACCACCCAGCTGGAACCAGAGCTGGCGCTGCCCCCTGTCTGCACTGCCCACTGGGCATCCCCTTATGAGCTGCATCAACACCAGTATGAACCAAGCCAGCACCCTCCTCACAGTCTGCCCCCCACCGCTGTGATCACCCCAAAATGCTGGCCCTTATTACCAGTACAACAGCAGGGGCCTCCTCCAGGAAGGAGAGGAAGGGGGGCAGGGGGCAGGTACGAGTGGACCCCAGCAGTTCACAGAGCAGAAGCACCCAAGAGAGTCCCGGACACGTGCCCAGGCCCAGATGACCCCTGTCCACAGAAGCACGCCACAGGTCCCCAGGTTGCCTGGGGGCCACAAAGAGTTAACGTGCTTCCCCGAACGTCTCTCCGGCCTGTGGTTTTGTTTCTGCTCAGAATGGTTGTTGAGGGGAAAGAGAGCAGATGGAACCGGTAATTTGGCGGTGGAGATGCCCAAAATAATCTCCCTCGAGCCCGTTCCCCGGGCTTTCCCAGGGCAGCCGCTCGGCCTCAGAGCCGTCTGGCTTCCTTCCCCTGGTCCTGGCCTCCCTGGCAGCCTTCACCGCCCGAGGGCCCTTCAGCAGACAGCTCCTAGCCACCAGCAGAGCTGCCCAGGGCTGCCGCAGCCACACCGAAGCCCGGTCAGACATTCCCAGGGAACTCGGGGCTCCCAGAGCCAGGATCAGCCCTGAGCCCTGTGGGGGCCCACCTGCGTCCCCTCCTCCCACCCCCCATGCCCCAGCACAGAGCCGTGAACACAGTAGGCACCTATTAGCTGTTGAGGACTGGGCAGATACGTCCACCCACCAGTGACTGGCCTGAAGACCCTGGGCCTCCCTCCATCGAGCCCTGTTCCCTACGCTCAGGAGCCACACCCAGTGACGACATGCCCCTCACACAGGAAGCGCCACCAGCCAGCCCACTGCAGGCTAGGCTGGTCCCTAGTGGATCCTTACTCACCAGGGTGCGCCACAGACTTGGGGTGAGAGGTGCAGGCAGGCCCTCCCCGTGCAGGGCCAGCCCCCCCCCCACAGCATGGCTGCTGAGCAGCCCTCTGGGACCTCCTTGCAGGTAAGCGCTCACTGTCACTCAAAGCCATCCATTCCACCACCACCGGTCAGTCCACAGAAGGACATCACCCACCTCTCTGTGGCCCCCTCCTGTCTCCATCTCCTGAAGCCCCAGGGACCCACAGAGCCCGCCTGAGGAGTCCCTGCAGGCCGGATCCCCTGCGTGAGGCTTCTGGCCCAGCAATGACAAGGTGTGCCTGGCAGCCTCGGGGGACACACCCTGCCCAACCAGCCCATGCAATGCACGGCCAGGCTCCGCAGCTTCCTGGAGGGAGCACGGCCAGGCCTCTGCCCTGGCCACCACGCCCATGCCCCACCTGCTTTCTGAGCACCGGGCACCTCCTTCAATCAGTGCCCTCCAATCCAAGCCCTCCCTCGAGCCTGGTCATAAAGATGCGGGAGCCCTTCCCGGGAAGATGCCCCCACTCTGCCCTGCAGGTGCCCTTCGATAGGGACAGGGAGCCTCTGCTCTTTCCGCCCCTGGCCTGTGCCATCGCAGAATAAAGCCTCGATTGTTTCCTTCAGTTTGGACTTAACCACCCCTGGAGGCTGCCGGCCATCGTGACTCCCAGAGCCCGCGTTCAGCCTCGGGACCCTGCTGTCCTCCCTTACCCCGAAGCTGCTCCAGGGGGTCGTAGCAGCCTTCCTCGTCCCCCACAAAGTAGCGGGCACAGTCCAGGAAGTAGGGCCAGGCCATGTCAATGGCATCAAAGGCAGGCTGGCAGGCCTCCCGCAGGCCCTCACAGACGCGCCGGCAGGGCCTGTGCACCCGGCCGCCCTCGCAGCGGGGCGCCAGCACGGCACAGCCAAGCAGCCGCAGGTCAGGGTTGCACTGGCCCTCCAAGAGGTGGTGCAGGACACTGAGCAGGATGTACTCGGAGCTGGTCTCCACCGCCTCCCGCGACCGCTGCTCCAGCGGGTTGGGGAAGGCCATCTGGGTATAGGCAGCGTCATCGCAGGTCCTGAGCTGCAGGTCCACACAGGTGGCTGGGGAGACAGGGCCAGCGAGTCAGGGGAGGACCCTGCCCGAGTGAACCCGCCCAGGGCCTGCATGGACAGGGGCACCCACAGTCTGGCAGGGAGAGGGTTAGGACCGGGCTGCCATGGAGGAAGCCCAGGCCTGTGGAAGGACCAGAGAGGGCTCTTGAGACTGACCGGGCTCAGCTACCCACTAGCCAGTGTGCTGGGCCAAGCTGCCCTGAGCCTCAGCGGCTGCAGCTACAAAATAGGAATAGGGAGCCAGCCCTGCGAGGGACCGCCCCAAAGCAAAGAGGTTCCCAAAGGCGCACCCTGCTTGGGCCATTCGTCCCATGTCTCTGGGGAAAGCCTGGGCCCTCACTGGGGCGCAGGACCCCCTAAGAAGGTGAGGCTGGCAGGCCTGGCTCCTGCTGCATCTTGCAAGGAGAGTTCGGGTGTAGGAAACAGGCTCTTCCGTCACTGGGCATGTTCATGCTTGAATCATTAAGACTTTCTTTTTTTTTTTTTTTTGCGGTACTGGGGATTGAACCCAGGGGCATTCTACCTCCGAGCTACACCCCCAGCCCTGTTTTTTATTATTTATTTTGAGACAGTCTCACTAAGTTGTGAGGACTCACTAAGTAGCTGAGGCTGGCGGCGAACCTGGATCCTCCTGATTCAGCCTCCCAAGTACTAGGATTACAAGCGTGCGCCACCATGCCCAGCTTCATTCAGACTATTTTCCCAGCCCAATATGGACGGGCTCCACCTGTCCCCCTCCTAAGGCCCTCCTCTGCCACACAGGGCCTCCAGACCCCTCTAGGGCAGAACTGAGTCCCTGAGCACAGGCCCCACATGCTCCTCCCCATCTGACCTTCCAGATACAGCAGGTGTAAGGTTTGCCTTTCCACGTCAAAGCTTAGAACGCACGGGATTATTTCTGCTCAGCTCTTCTCTGCTCAAAACATTTTATCTATGCATTGACTTTTGTGTTGGGAAAGTGTTCTCCTGGTGTTTTAGAAGTCTGGTCCCTCTACGTAGAATATACCAGAGGCCCAAATCCAGTAAGAAAAACGGTTTCCTCTTTCAGAGAACCTGCCTTCCATCCTGAGCACTTTGGACACATAAGTTTCAAAATCATAGCCGAGCGTGGTGGCGCATGCTTGTAATCCCAGTACTTGGGAGACTGAGACAGTATGATCACAGGTTCAAAGCCAGCCTCAGCAACTTAGCGAGGCTCTCAGCAACCTAGTGAGACCCTGTTTCCAAATAAGAAATAAAATCGGGCTGGAGGTATAGCTTGGAGGTAGAATGCCTCTGAGCTCAATCCCCAGCACCAAAAACAACAAAAACAAAAAACAAACAAAAAAAATCATCCTGTGAGAGGGCCTATCCCTCCTCATTTCACAAAGGAGGAAATCCGGACCCAGGCGGGACTGGGACTCGCCCGAGCCCACAGGCTCAGCAGGTGCCTGGCACAGCGTGTGCCTAGCATGTTCAAGCCCCCCAAGAAAAGAAACATGGGGAGACAAGGGCAAGATACAGCACTGTCCACCTCAAGGCCTGCCCCAGCCCTCGAGAGCCGACCCTTGGCGGGGAGGGAGGGAGGGCGACATTTGCGGAAGCTTGGGCCGGCAGGGCAGGATGGCAGGGGGTGAGCCACGGGGGGCGGGCTTGTCCTTGGGGTTTTCTTTCATTTCTCTCAAGCTGTTTCGCAGGGGCTTGGGTCTGACCAGTGGGCACTGTTATCCATCACCCACTTTGGAAACCATGGGCTCAGCTCTCGGGTGCTATGACAGCATGGAGGGCCACAGCATTCTACAAACCAAAACGAGGGGCTCCGGGTACCGTACCGCTGTCTGCAGCCGACGGCCTGTGGCATTCACCTGGAAAGAGAGGGGCACTTTAGTTAGGGATGCCACCCCTCTCGCCACGCATCCCTGTGAACAGCCCTGGGGGCAGTCCTGCCGGCAGCCGGTCTTCACTGGGGCCCCGGCCCTGCTCTGCTCCCTGCTTCATCTCAGCAGGCTTCACCACCTGCTGAGGTCCAGGCTGCAGCACCCTGCTTCTCAGCAGAGGAGACGGAGTCTGAGAAGTCACGTGACCTGTCTAAGGGTGCCTGAGGGGGCAGCGAGGGCCCAAGAGCATCCTCGGTCCCACAGCCATGGACTGGCCAGCTGTGTGGTGAGCCTGCCGGAAACACCTCCCCCGTGGCTGGCCTCACCTCCAGCCACCCACCCACCGGCTCTCATGAGAGCCCTGAGTGTTAAATTGGGGGGGGGGGCATGCCAGCGGCTCCTTCCCACCTGGGCTCTGCCCACACGTTATTCAAAAGCCTCTCCAAGGGCCACCAAGCACAGGCTCCCTGCTCTCCGAACACTACAAGAGCCTGGGGTCTCGTGGTTGCATGAGTTGGGGACCCCATTCCCAGAGAAAAGTTTCAACACACAAAACTGTCCTTTTCACTGTGGGGTGATGAGGGCCCTCCCCAAAGCCCAGATATGTGGACCCAAGGGTCAGGCTCCATCCTGGAAGGCCAAATGAGAAATGAGATGCTCATTAACCAACCACACCCGCTAAGTCCCTAGGGAAGCAGAAGCCAGGCGCTCTGTGAGCACCAAGGGGCCAGAACAGACCCATAACAAGCCCAAGGGGGAAGACACAGGAGGGGCTCCGGTCCCAGCCACTGCCAGAACCTGCTGGCCCTCAGTGCCCCCTGTGGACGGACAACCGCAGTCCCGATGCATACACGGATCGGCTCACCCACTCTTGCAGGATGGGGATGTAGAGGGTACCTTCACCAGGCACACAGGACAGCTGTGTCCCCACCTCTAACCCACAATGAGAGGTCCACATAGATACTTTTTTTTTTTTTTGCGGTACCGGGGATTAAACGCAGGGGCGTTCTACCTCCGCGCTACACCCCCGGCCCTATTTTTTATACTTTATTTTGAAACCGGGTCTCACGAAGTTGCGGAGGGCCTCACTAAGTAGAGAGAGAGAGAGACAGGGAGAGAGAGAGAGAGAGAGAGAGAGAGAGAGAGAGAGAGAGAGCTGAGGCTGGCCGCAAACCCGGATCCTCCGGTCTCTGCCTCCCAAAGTACTGGGATTACAAGCGTGCGCCACCACGCCCGGCCACATAGATACTTTGACAGTGTGGATCTAGGACTCTCAGATCTGGGACTCTCCCTCCTCATCCAAATCATGCAGTAGAGACCCTCAACCATGAGCAGAGGGCAGGGACGCTCCTCAGCAGGGAGCCCTGGGCAAGTTTGTGAAGATTCTAGGAGACCCCTATGCTCAGTGCCCAGCACAGGCTCCAGCCCCGCAGGATGCCCCATGATTAGGAATGTCGACCCTAACAGTGGGCCAAATGCTCCCTGTGTTCTGGGTCTGGCACCACTGGGGACAACATGGGGTCAGAAAGGAGTTTTACAAAGCATATGGAGACGGCACAGCCATACCTCCCTGGTAAAGAGGGCCATAGCACGCCCAACCCCACACCCCCATGCACCCTATGACATGTGGGGATGAGCACAAGCAGGCACACGGGGCTCGAGTCCTCCCTGGTGCCCCTCCCCAGTGGCATGAGGCCACTGCTCTCCTCACACAGGGGCAGAACTCTCCAGGCACCTGCTGCCCCCTTTAGAGGACTCTGGAGCCTCGCGGTCCTGAGTGTCCCCAGCCTTATGCTGTCACCACATACTGCTAGTGAAGGAAGCGTGGCCGGGAGAGCCACCTCTGTGGGAGCAGAGGAAAGAGAAGAAACTGGTCCAGGAGCTTGATCATCACACTGTCATCCGCTGACGGTGCAGCTAGAGGCAGCCAGGATCGCCGGGGACGCGAGAGGAAGGGTCACACCCGGGCGGGTCCCGAGTCAGCACCCGCCCGTGCAGGCCCAGTGTGAGCATCCGGGATAGAAGACGGGCCCAGGGTAGTTGCACAGCTTGCAGAGGCCACGCAGCCAGTTACATAATGAGGCTGAGCCTCGCCAGCTGGCCTGGCCTCTCTGGGCCACCTCCCATCCCCACGGAGACATATCCAGACACAGCCCAGGATACTCGACCCCCGCAGCCTCGGAAACACAGAGGGTGAAAGACTGCGTCCCAGGCGGTTCAAAGCCACTCTGGCAGCCACAAGCACATGGCTACTGAGGTCTTGAAATGCAGCAAGTCCAAACAGACGTACGTTATACACGTAAAAACAACACCAAATGTCAGGCTTGGTACTAAAAAAAGGAGGTAAAATGCTTCGTGGTGATTAATGAAAAATATTGGAATGATATTTTGAATATATATTGGGTTAAAAATTTGTAATTAAAATTAATTTCACGTCAATTATTTCTTTCTTGTGGCTACCATAAGATATAAAATGACCTATGTGGCGACATTGTATTTCTGGCTTTTTAGCTGTCCACAATGGCTGTGATGTCTCTTGACCACAAGGTGGCAGCATTTCTTCAACCCAGGGATGGAGCCTCAACTTCATCCCTCCCTCCTCCCTGTCCCCCTCTTCAATGGACAAATGGTTGCTCCTCCTGGTCAGGACCTCCTCTAAAAGAGGAGACCTGAGTGAGGTCAGAGAGGTCAGGTCATCTGCCCAAGGCCACAAAGCAGAGTAGAGGGGCAGGATTTGAACCCAGAACCCGGGCCCTGGGAGCAGGAAAGTAGCCTCAGACCCTGGGTTCCATGAAGACCTGGAGTCCTCCAGCAGGGAGGGGACCAGGCAGGGGCGGGGCAGGCTTGCTCTGAGCCACCAGGATGTGGGATACAGGGTCCTGGCTACCCTTGGATGTGGAGCCTGAACTCAGACTGCCTGGCCCTGCCCACGTCAGCAAACTCTACTTCCATGAGTAAGGAGGAAGGGTGGACCCAAGGACAAAGGATTCTAGAAACCAGCCCCATCCCTCTGCGGTGTCCAGCTCCATCCAGGGACACAGCTCACCTGCCCATCCCGCCCGCCCGATAAGGAAGGGTGCCTGCGCTGCTGCCCCATATGGGGGGTGGGCCACGCTGCTTCCCAGATGAGGGGCCAGCCAAGGAAGGCTTCCTGGAGGAGGGGACCAAGTCCGGACAAACATGATTCTAGACATTTTCTGGGAACTTGGGGGTCCAGGGTGGGTTCATTCATGACAGGGTACAAGTCTCGGCTGCACCCCGCAGGCACACCTGAGCTATACACTCACATGCATCCTGCCTGGCCTGGCCTCTGCAGAAAGGAGGAGCTAAGAGGTGTGGGGAGGACAGTCCAGGCTGAGCATGGGGAGAAGGGAAGGGGCCAGGCCCATGCTTGAAAGGAACCTCTGTTCCAGGTCATCCACTTGGCAGGTCAGGGCAACTTCTCAGGTGTCTACAAACCCCAGCACCTGAGCAGTTCCAAATCTGACACCACCCTGGCCCTAAGGGCCTGGGGACCCCAGCTCTCCAGGAGCCCAGATGTCTGGCACTGATAAGGCCCCTGAAGTAGAGGCCTGGGTGCACCACACACACACACACACACACACACACACACACACACACACACACACACACCTTTAAATAGGTAGGGAACCAGGCCCAGTCCTGGAGAGGAGGTGGCCAGGACCCGAGCCCAGGACTGCAGCCCCCCCCCCACTGTGAGGATCTGCTCAGGTGAGAGTACGTACACGTGCACAAACACACATACACACACACATGCACGCACATCTTGGGGGAGCTGGGTCCCTCCTTTCTCTCCACCCCACATCCATCCAAGAGGGCCGGCAGCCCCTCCCAGGGGACCACACACCCTCCCGCCCTCCGGGCCACTTCCGCAGACGTTTTCAGCCACATCACAGACTAGAGTTGGGTGGGAGGGGTCAAGAGTTTGCAGACGCCAGAGTCCTCCCCATTCCTGGAAGGACGCGGGACCTCGGATGGCCGCTCACCCTGCAAAATCCTGGCACCTGCTCATTGGGACCTGCCTGCAGGGAGCCCCGCCAGCCTGCTGTGCCCCACCACGAAGGGCTTCGCCCTGGCCTGGCATGGTGTGCCTCCACTGCCCCCCAGCCCACTGCACTCACCGAGGGGGGTCCTAGACTCCAGGCCCTTGGACAGCCCCGAGCCCCTTCCAGACAGAGAGCCCTCTCCTAATCCAAGGTCAGGCGACGCCCACTTTGGGGACATTCTCGCGGCCGTGGTCGTGGACTGAGGGAGAGTTCCTGGGTCGGGGGACCCTGTTCTGCCCCCCGAGGGCGCCACGGTGGCGGGCCTTACCGGCGGGGTCCTGGGCACGCTCACAGCCGGGCTGGGGCTGCGCGGCGGCGGCAGCGGAGGCTAGCAGGGCCAGCACGACCCGGAGCAGCGGCGGCGGTGGCATGGTGGGTGCGGGCACGGCACGAGGGCGCAGTGATGTGGCACTCGGGCCCGGCTGGGCGCTGCGCTGCTCCGCTCCCGCCCCAGCTCAGGGGGGGCGCCCCGAGTGAGCCGGCGCAGGAGTCGGGTTACAGCGGGCAGCCAGAAACTGAGAGGAAGGATGCGGCCGCATGAGGAGGAGGAAGAGAGGCAGATAAACCGCAGCCTGCCCCCCGGAGCGGGAGTTCCGCCCCCTCCCAGGGCTGACTGCCCCTCCTCAGGATCAGCTTCCCCACCTCCCGCCCGAGGGGACCAGCTGACCTCCAATTCCCGGCTGCGGCCGCCTGAAAACCCTGATTCCTGGACCGCAGGGTCTGGAGGCGTCCTGGTGCGCACAGACCCCAGCCAGCAGGGAGCCAGACCCAACCGCAGGGTGCTGGGTGCCCTCCTCCCCGCTGGTCTGTGTGTCGAGCCACCAGGAAGGTCTTTGTGGAGGACACGGGTACCAGAGGGACGAGCAGCTCTTCTGCGGCCTCGGTGTGGTGAGGCTCCCTACCTCTCTGAGCCTGGGTCCCTGGGGAGAAGTTCCCTCCCTGGGGGAGGGGTCCACTCACCTGCAGGGCCCAGCGGGGAGTTGGCCACTGGAGCCATTGGAATCAGTTCCTTAAAGGAGTGGTACCTGGCCAGGAGGCGGCCCCAAGGTCCTTCAGCCTCTGCTTCCTTACACCAGAGACCGAGGGCGAGGTCCCGAGGTGGGGAGGGAAGCCTCTGGTGACCCTTATGGCACATGCTCCTCATCTGTCCCTAGGGGAGCAGAGGCCCCTTCCCACAGGCCTCCCTCTCCTGCGCTGTGCCCGCACCACCTGGAACCACCTGGCAGGAGACCCCCAGGGGCCGGGAGCTGAGACCCGGGAGGCAGCCCCATGGTGGAGCAAAGGTGGGCCTGGAGCCCCTCTGGACACCCACAGGTGGTGGGCGTCCCGGCATGAACGGGTCCTGGGGCAGGACAGCTTCCCGCAGCTAGCTCTGACTTTGCTGTGCAGATGTGTGCACATCTGCCTGCCGGCCACTTCTCCCTACCCCGCTGCTGTGGCCCAGCCGATGCGCCCACCTGGTGCTCCTGTCCTGAGCCTGGGGACACTAGCCGGGCACAGGGTCCAAGGCCCAGCTGTGTACCCTGCTGGGGCATTCAGTCCAGGTGACCCTCTGGGGCCGTGTCCTTTATGGGTGTCCTTTGACAGCTGGGAGGCCACCGTGCAGAGGTCAGTGTGTGGACCTTGGAGTCCGATGCCACTCAGCCCTGAGACTTTGGACAAGCCACTTAGCCCAGAGGCTGGGGTGACACGGGCAGTACCCACTGTGGGCAAGTCCGCCCCTGCCTCCTCCATTTCAACTCCTCTGGAGACTGGGGCAGCTACAGTTCTCCATCCACCTGGACTCAGTCTTGTCCCTCCAGGGCGACCTGAGCTCGCTGCCCCAGCCTCCTGGGCCACTGCCTTTGCCTCCCGTCCCAGGCTCCTGGCCCACGCTGGAGGCAGACCCCGCCCTTCCCTAAGTACAGGCTGGCAGCGTGTGGGCTAAGCAGAGTTGGCTCCCTCCTCCCCAAGTGCAGGGTGGGGACATGGGAGCCACTGTCTCCTTCTGCCAGCAGGTTTGGTTCTCACGGTGCGCACGCACCCAGGGGCCTGGCGGAACGCACCCCCCCACGGCGGCCCTCTCTCCGTGTGAGTTCTCTTCCACCACGGTGCATGGGTCAGCGATGCAGCTTAAAGCCAACGGCACTGCGGGTTGGAGGGAACGGCTCGGTGCCGCTACTGACACCTTTAAGACCCAGGGAAGAGGACCTGGGACCTCCTGGACCGGGCAGTCTCCCCCTCTTGGTTGCACACAACCAGGTCCGAGCCAGGGTTCCTCAGCCAGGACCAAGAGGTTCACCAGGGCCAGTCACAGGATGAGTCACCCCGCCCAAGGCAGGAGGGGTATCTGCGTCCTCCCTGTCCTACCAAATCCCAGGCCCTGTTCTGCCAGCCCACCAGACAATGGGCCCGGGGGAGCGAGGCAGACAGGCCCGCAGGACAGGGCCAGGTGGAGCAGAAGGTGCCTGAGTCGGCACAAACCCAAAGCCTGGGGTGGGGACAGCACATCCCCTGCCACCCTATCTCGATTACATCACCAGTGAAGGTGAGCCAGTGACCAATCAGCGAGCCTGCCTGGGTGCTCTTTGCTGACAAATGGTGGCGATGTTCCCTGGGGGTGGGGGCTGGAGATGATAGGCAGGGGGTGTGGCGGCCCGTAGGTGGTGGAGATGGTTTGTGCATGGCCGCCTCGGGAGTACTTCCAGGGAGCACTTACCACAGGGCAGGTGCTGGGAAAGGCCCTGGGGTGGGAGTGTGTCAACCAAGCTCCCACTGGAGCCTGGACCAATGGGGGTGGGCAGGGACCCCATGCTGTGTTCCTGCAGAGGGGGCATTGGGCTGCAGGAGCCTGAGAAGAGAGGGTCGCATCTGCCTCAGCTGTGCAGCCCCGTACAGGGCCGGGCTAGAAGAGGGACTTGGCTGCGCACTGGAGAGGCAACACCTTCAGAGAAGCCCCAGAAGCATGAGCCCCCGGGGAGGCTCAGGTCGGCTGGGCACCTGGCACTTCACCTGGGGGCCAGGTGGACAGGAGTGGGGAGCGGGGGGGCAGAGACCTGAGAGTGCTTAGAAGGCGGGACTCAGGAGCTGGGAGCAGAGCCCGGAAACCGCCCCGCTTTCAGTCGAGCGCTCTTGGCTGTTTCCAGGAACCCGCTCCGCAACAGACAGCTGCTGCCCCAGGTGAGGCCCGAGGAGGGCGGGAGTCCGAGGCACCAAGGGGATGGGGAGAGGCGCCATTGCTCACAGCCCCTCTGGCTGGGTCTGCCACCCTTTCTGATCAGGCTGGAGACACAGGGACAGCAGATGATGGTCTCAGAAGGAAGAGAAGACAAGGTGCTTGAGAAGACTGTACTTCTGGGCTCTTGGGGTCTCCCTCTGCCCATCACTCACCGCAGGCTGCTGCCCCAGACAGACAGGTCCCCAGCCGGGCGTGGTGGCACACACTTGTAATCCCAGTACTTGGGGGGGCTAAAACAGGAGGATCGAAGGTTTGTAGCCAGCTTCAGCAACTTAGTGAGGCCCTCCACAACTTAGTGAGAGCCTATATTTAAAAAAAAATACAATAGGGTTGGGGGTGTACCCAGAGGTAGAATGTCCCTGGGTTCAATCCCCAGTACCACTACCAAAAAAAAACTCCCAGTCCCCAAATAGGTGAGCAGCTGCCCGACAAGCTCTGGGCAAGGCTCACGGCCCGTGGCCCTCTGCCTCCGCCTCACACGGGGAAGCATCTGAAGGCTGCAGCTTCTGGGTCAAAACAACTGCTGGTGGCAGCGGCCCCTCCTGCCCGCCGGCGAGGCTCAGGGCCGTATCCGTGCGCCTCAGGAGCCCGGCAGGGACGGCCTACCAGTCCAGAATCTGAGAAGCCTCTGCCTTCCTCGTGGCTAAACAGTTGGCTTCGTGCTGATGCAAAGGCACCCCACGCACATGCGCACACACACACACACTTTCAGGGAAATGAGAGACCATGGGTGACATGTTTATTGATTCACAAAGTTCTTGGGACACGAGAGTGTTGCACAGGCACACATGGAAGTGGTTTTCAGGTTAAAGACAACAGGAGCCTAAGGCAAGTGTAGCAGAGAGAAGAGCAGAGACAATGTGCTGGCACGCCAATGCCCGGGCCAATGCCCTCCCTGGCGGCCCCTTGACCCCAGTACCACACACACACACACACACACACACACACACACACACACACACGGGACCAGGCACAGAGCTGGGCACACAGCAGTTGCTCAGCAAATGTTTAGTGAGTAAATGAAGCACAAATAGCCTCACTAATGTTCACAACAATAAGAGGCAACAGTGTGTCCGCACTCCTCCTAGAGCTGCGAGGCTGAGCGGAGCACTGGAGCGGCCTCCCTTGGTTCGTTCCATGGAAACCAAGCAGCAAATGCAGGCTTCGTGAGAGGTCCTTTCTCTGCACGTGTGTGCACTCAGGTGGACACATGCGCTCACACATACACACTCAGGCCCATGCACACACACATGATAATAAAAGTAAGACCCATAACCCAACATGGCACGTGGCTGAGTGTACCAGGCTCTCCCCATAGTCCTCTAATTTCAAACTAAATACTGGAGCTGCGTCCACATGCGGGAGTGCTTGAAACTCCAGCACTCAGCCCTACACACATGCATGCACATGCGCCTGCGCATACAGGTGCTCGCTCACGTGCATACACCTCTGTGCACAGACAGGCACACACCCGTACTCACTCATGCACACAGCATGCATGGGTGCATACATGCAGTCATGATAGTCAGATAAATAGCTGGTTCTCGAGAGCAGGACCCTGCAGCCCCCACCTACACTCGCACCCATGCAGTCTCCCAAGACCCAGGGCATCGGCCAGGCTTCCTGTGAGGACCGAGGGCACCCACGATCCACAAGAAGCTGCGCCCTGTGTCCCTGAGCGAGGTGGATCCATGGCAGAGAGCAGCCTGATTCACCCTGAGAGTCCATTCCTCAGAGCTCTCAGAGGGGGCTGACAGGGAGCGCAGAGCCTGCTGCACTCAGCACGGAGCAGCTCCGGGAGCCGCCCTGCCCACGGAGGCACGCATCCCCTCCCAGTTACACCTAGGACTCCCGGGGTCCTGAGAAGACAGGGCCATCCCAAACATAGGCTGACTTCACAAGGTCCCAGAGAGAAACCCCAGGAGAACCTTGTATGATCAAGCCTAAGCCTGCGCCGTGCCCCATGCCCGGCCTCTCTTCTTGGGCCTCCGTGACCCGGCCCCTTGAGGCCCAGGGCTGTCCACTCCTCCCAGGAGACACGTCTGCCAGGGCCCAACACAGGGGAGTCTGGAGACCACCCAGGGAGTCTGACCACGAATGAGAACCCCAAGACCCCCCTCCCCACGCATACACACAGCCCGCAGAAGTGCAGACCCATGCTCTCCTTGTCACGGGCCAGGACGATGGTGCCAGCAGGCCCTTAACACAGGCTCTCCCCGGTCACCTGTGGCTCCAGGCAGACCTGGCTTGACAGGTGTGTGGACCAAAGTCCCCAGGGAAAGAAGCAGGGAGGAGCAGAGAACACTCGCCCAGCCCTGGACTGTCCCAAGACCCGGCCTGGCCCTCCACCCAGAGTCCCCAGATCCTGCCAGGAGATGAGGACCCTGGTGCACACCCGGTTGGTCTCAGGTCACCAAGTGACTTTGAAGTGTCCTGGGCTTTAAAAAGACAGATGCTCATCCAGATAGACCCCACAGTGGCCTGTGCCCAGCCTCAGTCTCCCTGGACAGGGATGGTTCCTCACTGATGGGATAGGATGCAACCCAGGGACATTCTGTGGCAGAGTCTGCGACAGGAGGCCAGGTGTGGGTGTCAGCTTCCTCTGGCTGCCTGGCTGGGAGAGCTCAGTGGCCTGCTCAACTGAGGCCGAGACACCCCCCCCCAGCAGCTCCAGGACAGGGACCCAACACGGGGACCCACATGGTCACGGTACAGGGGGCACATGACAAAGGGCCCAATGAAGGCACTGGTCTTCCTGCGGCTCGGTGGAAGGTCTGCTCACGGAGACAGCATTGTCACATGCTACAGGGACAGGAGACAGCAGTCAGGTCCATGGGAAGGGACTGGGCAGCCCAGCCCAGAGTCCAGAAGGTGGGGTGACAGCAGGCGGGCCAGGGTGGTTCGAGGAGGATGTCCAGGCTGGAAAGCCTGAGGAAGGAAGAAAGAGGGAAAGTACAATGGGAAGAGGGGAGGTTGGCTTTCTTTGTCACTACAGATGAAATCCAAGAGGTGTGAAGGGCAGGATGAACGGAGGGGCGACACTCCCCATTTCCTCTCTCTGCCGCCCACCACCCTCCCTTGCTCTTCCTTCCCCTCTCTGCAGAGGGGCTGGAGTCAGGCCCTGGACTGAGGAGCTTGGCTGGGATCCACAGGGAGGGGGAGTCACCTGGCCTGCTCACGGGGGACGTGTCTATTCACAGGTGGACCGGCTGGGGCAACTCCCCTCGGACGGCTGCTCGGAGCAATGACACCAGCTAGGGAGTCAGTGGTCAAATGCATGCTACGTGGTGAGCAGACCCTCCCCACGGCTGGAGACCCCAGGTCATGGCAAGTGGCCAGGAATGTTCAGACCCACGCCCGCATGCACCAGCAGGGGGGAGGCTGGCTGCCCGCAGCAGGACCCCTGTGAACCCCTCTGGTGACTCAGACCTCACAGCTCCCTGCAAAAGGCCCCTGGGTGTTGTGGGAACTGGTTCCAGAGGCGAATGCAGATGTTGAGACGCATCAGTCCCTCCATGTGTGCCACCCTGAGCATAGGAACACCAGAGCCCGGTGCAGGGAAACCCCACAGGCAACTGCCTGGGCAGGTGACAATGTCAGCGACGGGTGCCACAGGCTCTAGAGAGACAGCTGCCGGGACAGTGCAAGAGGGGTCGAGTGCCCAGCCTGGGCAGGGGCGCAGGCCAGCTACCAGGGGTGCAGGTCCTGGAGCGACACAAGCCGCCTGCATTAGTGACAAGGTGAATGCGCCAGCAGTGATCAGCAGCGACGTGGAGCGCAGCGGTAGAGGCGGCCTAGCGCGGGCGCTGGCTGGTGCAGTGAGCACGAAGGCCATCGCCTGGCTGCACACCTAAGCCAGCAGCAGGCGGGCTTGGCGCTGTCCCCGGCGCCTGGAAGCCCACGGCCAGCCACTGCTCCGCGCTCAGCGCCACCATGCTCTCCGCAGCGCTGGACCTCAGCAAAGTGTCCAAGAAGAACGGAGTGAAGGGCGTGTCGAAGGCGACCAGCAGCAGGTGACCCAGAGACACGTTCACCAGGCGTACGCCCCAGCACAGAGCAGCACCAGCGCATCGGACAGCCGTAACAGGGCCAGCAGCGCCTCGCGGAGCCAGCCTCCCCAGAGCGCAGGGCACTAGCGGCTGGCCAGGCGCCCTGCTGGCCGATGGCGGGAACTGCGCTCACGACTCCGCCTCTCTGGGAAAGCGCGGTGGAGCGGGCCCGCTTCCGAGGCCCCGAGCCAGCGGCAGTGGTGGTGTGGGCGAGCAGGGCGGCCCGGGGCGGGCGCTGTCCGGGGTGCTGAAACTCGCCCGCGGACAGCCGGCCCCGAGGCTCCTCTGGTGACGGCAGGAAAGACAGGGAGAAGTGACAATCTCTTTGCTGCCACCTTGGCTTTCGTTCCCTCCACTCCGCGCCCCTCTGCTTCCCAACCTGGTCAGCCCCCGCAACGGTCACTCCTTCTCTGCCCCAAGCCCCACATTGGTGACTCTCGCAGTTGAGATGCCAGCCAGCAGGTGGGTTACTCGTATATCGCCCCTCATGCCACCTCACTTCCTGCGAGGGAAAGGGGCTGTGGCTAGGAGCAGTGGCGCACGCCTGTAATTCCAGTACTTGGGAGGCTGAGACAGGAGGATCACAGGTTGGAGACCAACCTCGGCAACTTAGCGAGACCCTGCTTTAAAACAAAAAATAAAAAGGGCTGAGGGTGTAGCTCAGAGGTAGAACACCTCTAGGTTCAATCCCCAGGACCAACGAAAGAAAGAAAAGCCAGGCATGGTGGTGCATGCTTGTAATCCCAGTACTTGGGAAGCTGAGACAGGAGGATTGTAGGTTCGAGCACAGCCTCAGCAAATAGTGAGACTCTCCTTAACCTAGCAAGATCATTTCAAACTAAAAATAAAATAGGGCTGGGAGTGTAACTCAGAGGTAGAATGCCCTGGCCTCAATCCCCAGTGTGAAAGGAAGAAGAAAGAGGAAAGAAAGAAAGAAAGAAAGAAAGAAAGAAAGAAAGAAGAAAGAAAGAGGAAGGAAAGAAGGAAGGAAGGAAGGAAGGAAGGAAGGAAGGAAGGAAGGAAAGAAGGAAGGAAGGAAGGAAGGAACTACGGGGTGCTGGAGCAGAGGGAGTAACTGGGGTGGGGGAACTGGAGCAAGAAAGCAACCCGCCCGGAATATTGCCCCTTCCCCTGCCCCCAGCATAGGGCCAGGGCTGGATCAACACTGGCTGAACAGAGGACGGCAAGAAGTAAAAATATTGTTGAGGAAGAATGAGGGAAGGATCAAGAGGAAGAAGGGACAGTAAAGAGGAAAGGGGAGAGTGGGGTGGCAGGGGAGGGGAGAGAACAACAAGAGGGAGAAAGAACAAGGGGGCGGCTTGGGAGGACATGCTCCCAGGGGGGTGCAATATGGAAACATCTCTGCATCAGAGCTCTGCCCTTCACCTGGTTTTTGGTGCCCCTGGGGGTGGGGGGCATAAGTCTTTTCCTGCCTCCACTGTCCCCTCTCATGGCTTCTAAGCCTTGTCACTGTGGGAGCCTCCCAAGTCCTTCAGTGCCGGTAGACGGGAGGACAAGGTGGAGGCACCTTGGGCTGCAGGAAGCTTACTGGCAGTTCCTCCCTAGTGAGGAGGGCCGACCTCATCCTCACACCCTCACCTGTGAGCTCTGCCTGCCTACCCCTCCTTAGAGGCAGCAGGGGCTGGAGGAAGGGGCTCCTCCTCGTGGGTCTCCCCTGAGCCAGCTCTGCAGGGGCTGGAGAGAAGGTGGGGGCTGGGGAGCAGTAGACTGGGTGGCCTGAACTGGCCGTGCTGTCCCAGCGGCAGGGCCTTGAGCACATTACTTAACCTCCTAAGGCCTCATTTCCCCATCAGTGGATTGTGGGTTTTAAGAGCTAGTAATAGCATCAAGACAGTGTCAGCATGGTACTGGCATAAAGATAAACCTGTCAGTCAGTACAGAATTGAGAATCCAGGAAAAAAACTCATACAGCTACAGCCAACTTGTTTTTAACAAGGGCACCATGGCCATTCTGTGGGGAAAGAATGGTACTTTAAACCAACGGTGAGGGAATGGTAGGATATCCACATGCAAAGAAGAGTGAGTCTGGACCCCTACCTCACACCACTTACAAAGATTAACTCAAAGACCTAAATGGAAGAGCTAAAACTATGAAACTCTTAGAAGGAACACGGGTGTTTCTGTGACCTATACTAGGTGACAATTTCTCAGATTTGAAATCAAAAGCACAGGTAACATAACAAAAGTTGACAAAAAAGTTCAACTTTATCAAAATTAAAAACTTTTGTTGTGGAAGAGATTTTCAGGAAAGTGAAGAGATGGGCCGGGCGTGGTGGTGCACGCTTGTAATCCCAGTACTTTGGGAGGCGGAGACCGGAGGATCCGGGTTCGCGGCCAGCCTCAGCTCTCTCATTCTCTCTCTCTCTCTCTCTCTCTCTCTCTCTCTCTCTCTC
>PVJS01006215.1:50726-60970 GCA_004027185.1 Glis glis | reverse complement strand
TTTTTTTTTTTTTTTTTTTTTTTTTTTTTTTTTTTGGTGTGTGTGTGCTGGAGATTGAACCCACGGGCATTTTGCCTCTGAGATATACCCCGAGCCTTTTTTATTTCTTATTTTGAAATAGGGTCTCATTAAGTTGCTGAGGCTGGCTGTGAACCTGTGATCCTCCTGTCTCAGCCTCCTAAGTAGTGGGATTATAGGTGTGCACCACCACACTTGGCACGTTGCTTGATTTGTTAATCTCAGTTTCCCCATCTTCAAATGAATGCAATCATAATGTGTATTCTGTGGGACAGTGATGGAAATTAAATTGAAACAATGACTGCACCATAATAAGTACCCAGTAATGTTAGCTATGCTCATGTGCTTCACTGTAAGGCCAGGAAAGAATGGTTCAGTGCTCCTTTGTACCCAGAGAACATGGTTTGGTAGAGTAATAGAATACTTAATCCCAATCTTTTCTGTGGATTATACTTCAGTATGTTGTATTGATACCATTTAGGAGATACAACTTGCCATTGTTTTTATACTTAGTATATTGTCTATTCTTTGAAATTTACATTAGCCAATGAATGTATGCAAAGCAAAGATCTCAAACAAAAGTGTAAATAGATTCCATGGTAAATCATCATCTTTTCTTTGTCAATGGACAGAAGGGTAGAGATAGTAATCTCTGAGGCAAACATGTATTTAAAATAGGCACCACAGTAGTTCACTCAACACCTCAAGCAAAGTAAAATGTCACCAGAAGGGATTACTGGTTAACCCAGTGTAGATTGAATCTCTAATCTCACAGTTCGCTTTATTAAAATTTTAGCAACATTAATAGGGACAAAAGCTGAACTGGGGAGCTAAATTTGAGGTGTCAAAAGCCGTGATGATGTTTTTAAATTGTAGAATAAAGGAATTAGAGAATAAAGGAATAACATAATGGGTCCAGGTAATGGCAGTTTTAATTTTTATTTTCACTTTTGAGCAGTGCCAAATGCTAGTAGAAGCTAAAATGAGTGACACTTAGGGAAAGAAAAAACTTCCCCCTTGAATGTCTTTAAAATCTATAATAATAATATAATAATATAAAGTGCATATGGGCATTACCTTCTGCTGCAGCGCTCTTCTGGCTCTCATCCAGAGCTGTCAGGCTCCGCTGAGAGCTGATGATTCATACCCCAGCACCCTTTTATCTGAGCATTGCAGTGTCTTTTCTTTGTACTTTGGCAGTGATGTTACCTTGATGTTCAAAAATCTTTTAAAAGCAACACAGTCTTTCCTTGCATCTTGACAAATCATTGTCTGCCAGTAATGAAGAAAAAGTAAACCCACAATCATTGTAAATAGAAAGAAATAAATACTCGAGAGTGGTTTTTGTTTCTAAAAAATGGTTATGTATTTTGGAATCGTCCAGCAGAAAAGTGACTATCCTGAGAATCCTCCCTGATTTCACATGTGTAAATCAGCACACATTTTCTTTCCATACATTTTCTCATCTGAGGCTTGGGGCAGCCCTGGGAGGCCTGCAAGGCAGGTTCTCATTATTCTTCTAACTTACACATAAGGAAACTGAGGCTCGGCATGATTTATGACTCTTCCACTCAGCCAACAGGAGATCCATCCCTTAAGTCTAGGTCTACTCAGAATGAATGGCACCTACACTTTCTACAGCGTTGTCTTTCAGAAGTGAATTGCAGAGTTGCAGGTGAAATTTAACATCCAGAGCAAGGGCAGGATATTTCTAAAACTTCCAGAGGTCTTTGTTATGTTTAGGTCCTATATTTTAAGAACACCACCATGAGAAACTGGAGGACATGAGGAAGGTCAAGAAACTAGAATAGTGAGGAGCCTGGGACCTAACTATACCAGAGATAACCAGAGGAATCAGAATTTTCATGTCTGGAGCAAGGAAGATGCAACTGACAACTCTAAATGTTTTATAGACTACCTTGTAGAAGAGGAATTAGACTTGTTCGTTGTAATTCCAGGCAGCAGAAGTAGGATCACTGGGAAGAAATTACACAGAAGCAGATTTATGTTCAATATAAGAAGAAACTTTCTAGCATTTAGAGATGTACAAAAATGGAATAGAGTAGCTCACCCTCACTGGGAAGTGTTCATGCTGAGACTGTCTGGCTCGGAGTATATGACTTTATGGGTGTTTTATTTCAGCAGTAACACAGCTTTATGATGAACCTTTCTAAGGGCTCAGGGAAGAATTTCCTCACTGGCTAAAAACAAAAGGGTTTTTGTAGGCTTTTCCACCATGATTTTAGATTGAAAAAGTTGTAACCATAACAATCCCTGTTTTACACATCACTGGGGCCTGTGGAATCCTTTTTAAATGATAAGGAAAGATACTACTTAAACAAAATAAGCAGATCTTTTATCAGATTAGAGTTGGAACAGGAAACGTGTCTTTTTCAGTGGTATGGCGTGTGTGTGTGTGTGTGTGTGTGTGTGTGTGCGCGCGCATGCATTTTAACTGTTTCGGACTGAATTTGCCTTGGTTTTTGCTAGTGTCATCTGTCTCATTACTTTCACTACCCACCAGTCCAGCCCTAGAATGTGACTTATAAAATTAAAAGAAATGGGGGGAAAGTCATTCAATTTAGAGGGGGGTATAGGGGTGTTGTGCTTCTGAGTTACACCCCCAACCCTATTTTATATCTTTTAGTTTGAAACAGGGGGTCTCGCTAGGTTGCTGAGGCTGGCCTTGAACCTGTGATACTCCTGTTCCAGCCTTCTAAGTACTGGGATTAGAGACGTGTGCCATTGCACCTGGCTGGTTTCCATTTGCGTAATATTAAAATGCGCAAGGCATCAAAACAGTGATGAGATAAAATGTGTTTGTGATGTAAACAGGTTTACTAAGGAGAACACTGAACTGGGATCCAGAATCTCTGTTCAAGGTCTAGCTCTCTGCTTTGTTTTTATGCCTTAGGTTTTTGTTTTCCTCTAACATGAAAGTATTGTTCTAGGAATTTGCTTTCCAAATTTTAAATGTTATGGTTCTAGTTCTAACAATTTTTTAGCTCTAATCCTCTACATTCTCATAGGAAGTTGAAAATGACCTCATTTGTAACAGAAACAATTCAGTTTCTATTGTTCTTTCATTTGTTCATTAAAATCTTCAAAAATATTTATTAAGTGAGGCTGTCTTAGAAATATGAAAACTTTTCTTCAATATATATGACTTTAAGAATGAAAGAAAAAAATGGGAAGCAGAAAGTCATAAAGTTCTTCATTTTGAAAAAAATGATATTTAATATAATAGAATAAAAGTGAAGCACTTCCTTTGTAGGGTATTTTGAAACAAATATAATTGAATTCCTGTATAAAAATGACTTATTATTGCTGGGACTTAGAACTGCAACATTTCAAACCATGCCCCAAATCGTAATGGTGTTCAATAAGAACTCATTATACTAAAACCTTTAGCTCCAGAATTATTAAAGAGTCCAACCACTGATTCCAAGCAGAAACCCCTTCCTGTACGAATTCTCTCTTCATTTTCTTCTTCTCTCAACAGATTCCAGAGGGGTGACTACCACATTGACGTCTGCATCAATGACTACTTGGATGTGTTCTGCCCTCACTATGAGGACTCCGTCCCAGAAGACAAGACTGAGCGCTATGTCCTCTACATGGTAAACTTTGATGGCTACAGTGCCTGCGACCACACTTCCAAAGGGTTCAAGAGATGGGAATGTAACCGGCCTCACTCTCCAAATGGACCACTGAAGTTCTCTGAAAAATTCCAGCTCTTCACTCCTTTTTCTCTAGGATTTGAATTCAGGCCAGGCCGAGAATATTTCTACATCTGTGAGTATACAGAGATTTATCATGTTGTAGGGCAGCTGCAAGAACCCAGACTAATTTTTTACCCATGTTTCAGAGAATTGCAGAGCTGGACTCTGCATTACAGATGTCTCCTTGTAAATGCATACATCATGATCCCTAGATACATTAGCTGGGAATTGAGAGCACAAATTAGATTAAAGACACAGCGCCTCTCTCCCTATGAAATTGTGTGTCAGTCTGTTCAGTGAACCACTGCTGACTTGTATTTCTTTTAAATGAAAATTGCCAGGACTTCTCCAAAGCTCAGGAAAAAGAGAGAGAGAGAGAGAGAGAGAAATATTCTGAAAAAATTTAAGGAAATAATTAAATTTATATAGCTTAGAGTCATTGGATTTCTTATTCAGGTGTCAGCAATATCCTTTCAATCATCCACATTTTTAGTAGAGAAAGCCAAAACTCCTGCAAATGTCAGCATGCTGACGATAAATACTCTCTTTGCACCAAGGAGAAAAGACAATTATTAAGAGCAGCTGTGTCTTTAAGCAGGCAAGAGTGTGAAAAAGTGTCTAGCAGGGGTTCCCAGGGAACTGATATGAGAGTTTCTCACCTGTGAGCATTGAGTGGCTGTCCTGAGAGAGCTCTAAAACTGTCTCAGCAGCCCTTCACAGTAATCACAGTGCCATGGCCTTGTTTCTTCTCCATTATGTACACCATCACTTCTTCACGCATCATACTATTATATATTGTGGGTAAATGCTCCTCAAACTTCACGGTGCATAAGAGTCACTGGGGATCTTGTTGTAGTGCAGATTTGGCTTGGGTCTGAGGCAGGGCCTAAGAGTTGGTCTGTGTAAAGCTCCCAGGTGGTGCTGATGCTGCGGGCCTGGGACCACATGTTGAATAGCCACAGCATAGGTAATACCTACTTTAGGTCACTTGCTGTGTAGCTAGACTTTCCTTTGACTAGTATCAAATACTTAAACCATCTATCTAGCCATTTCCATATAATTCCACTGTCAACTGAGGGAGATAAATGAGTATATGTTCCTAAGTATCATTGGCTCAGAAGTGTTATGGGGTACAAGATGAAAAGACATTTCCTGTTTTTAGGGAGTAACCTTCTAGTAAGGAGCAGATGTGTAAATAGACAATGAGATAGAAATAGATTATTGCTGACTAAGGAAGAGTGCAGGGAGCAGTAGGAACTTGGAGGAGGTTGTACCTCACCTGCTTGGAAGAATCAGGAAACACAGCTGCACCCAGTACATAGAGATCCCAGTAACTCTGCTCAGTGTGCTAACATCGGCTTTTCACCCCACTTTGCCAGACAAACAAGATCAAGAACATTCCTGTTTTTCTGACTCATTACTTCAGTCCAAATGTCCCCACCCACATGGTTTATATCTACAGAGATTTCTAGCTCCTCTTCTTCTCCAGAAAAGAACACTTTACAATAAGTCAGATTTCACCATCATCAGGGCTTGCTCACTTAAAAGGGAAGTGAATTTAAAAAGGAAATTTGAACAGCACCAGTTTTATTATTTCAGTACATATTTCAGTTGTTAGTCATGAGAAAACACGAAAAGCCTTGATACTATCTCACATTCGATCCATAAAATAAGAAAAGGAATATTGAGTCCCAGAGATGCAGGAAATACTGGCATGCAGTGAATTTATATGTTCTCAGGCAGCAAGCTCTCTTGACTTTTGCTGATTTCTTACTTTGCAACAAAATCTAATTCAGCAAAGGAAAAAAGAAAAAGAAAGAAAAGAGGAGGTCTCCAATTATGGGACAGCATCTCATTAATTGCTTAACTGTAAAATATTATACCAGTGTCTATTTTATTGCTAGTTTTGAAATTTTCTTATTGGCCTCTCAGATTAAAAAACAACAACAAAAGCATAAACCCAAAATGAATAGAGATCACCAAGATGGGAAACATACCCACCAGCTAACTAGTCGATTGCATGATTATTAAAAATTATAGAATCCATTGAGGTTCATAAGCAAGATGTTATTATTCAAATATACCCATAGTGCTTATGACTGGTTTTTCCTCATTTGTGGTTAAATTCAATATTTCACTAAAAATCATTATGTGTCTTCTATAACATTCATTTAACGGAGTCATTTAACTGTCAAGGGCTCCCGTCAAAGTAATTGTTCCAAAATGCTTCAAAATATCAAGAGCTTTTTGCTGTTCAGCTGAGTTTAACTTGAATTACTTTTTTAATGAAAGGTAAAATAGCACAAAATTAGCAGCAAAGCGATGTTCATTTGCAAGAAGCACAGTGGCCTGGTGTTCAATTAAATTGAATTTTCAGCCACGGATTTGACCCACAAAAGCATCCTTCCCTGTTTTTTCAGTAGTGAAAGAGTTTCTTCCCTTTCACTCCTGACAGCAGTAGTGGCAGAGCTAACATGACATCTTACAGACATTTAATGTACTGTGGTCATAATTAAACTAAAGGATTCTTAGGGGAGAATTAGCCCTCAGTTGAATTTTCCTCTCTCCTAATATGCATGGAATGAACAAGATGATTGGGAAATAGCTCCTTACACACTACCTTACAAGAAGCTCTATTGCTGTCCTCCGGAGCAAGCTTGACCACCCACTAGTCAATTTTATAAAATATTCTTGCTAGGACAGGAGTATATTTCAGTTCCTCTGGCCCTACCTTAATGTCTCTTCTGACTTCTCCCAGACAAAAAAAAGGGGGGTGGGTGGGTGGGAAGGAGATCCATAGCCCATTGTTTGTCCTGCCTAAGAGTGCCAAAACTCAGATACAAACACAGGCTTCAGGGAAATTTTTAACAGGATTACCTAGACTCAGAAAGGACACACATCAGAGAATTCTTTTCGAGTTCTGCTTTATCTCCATCAAAATTTATTTCCCTTTTAATTTCTTCGAGTTATATAAAATTAAGAAAATGCAGTAGTTAGAAGGTCTCATATGAAATTTTCAATTTACCTTAAAAATGAAACATCCTTTATTCATCCCAAAAAGACTGTCTCTGCTACACTCTCCTTCCCTTGGGTACTGACAGCGTATTAATTATAATCGCTGATTATTGGGAGGCTGACTGGAGCCATTCCTGTATCTGAAAAACACTGTTTTTAATCTACAGGAATTATTTTGGTAAAAGATGGGCATACTAAAGTAATTACAAAAAGTCAGTAGCATTTCCACCAATGATAGATTGCAGAACTATCAGTCAAATGATTAAGGTAATAGTCACTTATATAAACTTCCTAAAGAAAAGAGTCATTTTAGAAGCTTCAGAAATAGTCATTTTAAAAATGCTTCCCATAAAAACCTAATGAGAACTTGTTTGGAGGAAGTTTTTCTGCTATTATTTTTAAATCAGAAAGGATGAAGAAACAAGGCCTTTAAACAAGGGCATGTTAAGTTATCTTTGTAAGTTCATAGAAACACTGGTTTTGAATTTACCCTCTTGTTAAGTAAGGAAAATGAAGTCCCAGACCCTTCTCTTGCCTAACTAGCTATATGATCTTGGATAAATTATATAATCTCTGGAGTTTTAACTCTAGGTCTGTAAAATAATGTGGTGGTAATTGACGATTTCAGAAATCTCTTGGAGCTTTAATATGGTAATCTTATTATATTTTATCTGGAGGTCTGCAGCTTCAGGGTCAGAGATAACATCTGTATAATAGCCCACACCAAAGCCTTACTTAGTAGGTGTTAATAAATACCAATTAAAGGGAAATCTTTAGGGAAAAAGGCAGAGTGGATCCGTGTATTGAACTGTTGTTGAACTAGTTCTTTCCCTGCCACCCTGCCCAAGCTACTGTGCATGGTCTTCACTAATACAGCACCTCTGTGAGAGCTCTCCAGTGACCCAGTGATGTAAAAGCCCAGTCCCTGACCTGGCCATCAAGGTTCTCCATGACTCCACTCCTCTCCCCCACCCTCAGCCTCTCTAACTTCCTTTCCTACCACGCCCTTTTCTCTCTGTTCCAACCACTCTGCCCTTCCTCCTGCTCTGCGCACCTGTCCAGCCTCCTCCGACTTTAGAATCTTGGCACTTTGCTCATTGCCCCAGGTATTCACGTCACTTGCTCTCACTCTCTTGGGAGGTGTACTGAAACATGTCTTCATCAGAGGGGCTGTTCTGACTTCCCTATATAAAACAGTACCCTCTTTATCATTCTGTCCCTCTTACCCGCTCTTGTTTTTTCTCTCGCATTATCAAATGACACGATGCGTTGATGGTGGATTGGTCATGACTGTTTCTGCTCTATACCATGTATTCTATTGCTTGCCGTGTAGTAGGTGTTCAGTAAATAAGGGTAGCTAGTGTTTATTTCACACTTACTCTGTTTCGAGCACTGTTCTAAGAACTATAGCACTCTGAAAGCCTCAAAACAGCACAATGGGATAGTGTTCTTTCTTCCCTTTTTTTTGAGGTGAAGCAACTGAGGCACAGGTTAGGTACCTTGAAAAAGTTTCACATAGATAATAAATGGCTGATCAGAGAGGAAGTTAAGTGAGTAAGCAACTGAAAGAAGTAGAAGATAAAGTCCTAGGCCTTGGATATTTTAAAAGGAAAATATATTTTATATTTAAAAAGATTAGAAGTAGCACTCACTTTGACATCTACTGTTTAGAGGATACTACTTTATAAACTCTTCCTATAAATCCCAATTCAGATAATAGAAAGATAAATTTTAAACGCATTTATGCATTTTCAGCTCTCCAAAGGATAGTTTTCATTTCAGAAGCTATTTTAACTATATCTTTTTAGATAGCTTTAGAAATCTGGAGAGTTGTATTTTCGTTTTCTTTCTTTCTTTATTTTTATTTTTATTTTTTGGTGCTGGGATTGAACCCAGAGGCATTCTGCCTCTGAGCTACACCCCATCCCTCTTTATTTTTTTTTTTTATTTTGAAACAGGGTAGCACTAAGTTGCTGAGGCTGGCCTTAAACCTGTAATCCTCCTATCTCAGCCTCCCAAATACTGGTATTACAGGTGTGTGCCACCACACCTGGCTAAAGCTTGTATTTTCTAAGAAATTCTTCCTATATTTGCTGAATATACAGCATTCAAACTGAGTCATGATTATACAATTGATTCAGGAATTATTGGGTTTTAATGAGAGACCTACTAAATAAGACAAATGTTATTTTCTGAAAATGATACTAAAAAGGCAGAGAACTCTTCTAGCATTTGCTGCATCTGACTTATAGCTGGGGATCTTCTGTGTTACTATGGGCGCCATTCTTATATCCATAGTGTACAGCTACTTGAGTGCATAAGGTTAGCGGCTAATTCTCTGCTGTATGTATTTTAACTAAAAGTGCTCAGCTTTGTCATGAGCTGTGAGGCAATTTTAATATGCTCTACACAATTTTTAAAAAATTAACAAATAAGTAACCTAAATTCCTAAGAGGTATCTTATTAAAATGATCAAGATCAGCATCAGAAATCATTTGATTGTACAATGTACAATTGTACAATCATTTGATGATTGTACAAATGGTTGTACATTTGTACAGTTGTACAATCGTTTGATTGTACAAAGAATATTGGCTAACCTTTTAAAGGTATAAGAATGCTCAGTAACACAGAGAACACTAACTTAAAGAGGAAACTTTTAAACTTGCCGGTTGGATGTGTCCCAAGAACTTTTTGCAGGTGAGTTGTTTGGAATTTAAAGTGCAGTTTCTCATCGAAGTGTTCATAAAATCAAGCAAGTGCTCCATAATATGCAGAATCTTCCTAGCTCTAATATTGGTGAAAAACTATATTTTTTCAAAAAATAGTACAAAACAGCATCTAGAAGAGTTGCTTAATAAGCATTACTTGAACAAATAGATGCTGTAATAATAATCCACATTGAACGAAGAAATATTAATGTTTTAAAATATTTATATGGTAGTATTTAAGAAAAGCAGATAAATTAGGGGCCCCCAATTATATTGCACCCTCTGCAGCAGTTCCCTGGTTTCTTAGTAATGTTTTTAATCATATGCTAGAAATACATAACATCAAGCCTGGTGTGGTAGTACATGCCTATAATACTAGCACTTGGGAGGCTGAAGCAGGAGGATCACATGTTTGAGGCCAGAGCATGGTAACTTAGGGAGACCTTGTTTCAAAATAAAAAATAAAATAGGGTCGAGGGTATAGCTTAGAGGTAGAATGCCCCTGGGTTCAATCCCCAGCACCACAAAAAAAGAAGGAGGTTGGAAGGCAGAGACCGGAGGATCTGGGTTCGTGGCCAGCCTCAGCTCTCTCTCTCTCTCTCTCTCTCTCTCTCTCTCTACTTAGTGAGGTCCTCCGCAACTTCGTGAGACCCAGTTTCAAAATAAAGTATAAAAAATAGGGCCGGGGGTGTAGCACGGAGGTAGAACGCCCCTGGGTTCAATCCCCCGTTACCGCAAAAAAAAAAAAAAGGAGGAAGGAAGGGAGGAAGGGAGGGAA
>PVJS01006215.1:0-50626 GCA_004027185.1 Glis glis | reverse complement strand
AATTTAAAATTTATTTTTTTAAAAAAACACACTCTGGTGCTGTGTAACCTTGGGCAATTTACTCAACTTCTCCAAACTTACTTTCTTCACCTGCAAAATGGGTGTAACTATAGCATTTCTTTATCATGATCTTTCTCATCTCCAAGACTCAGTTAATGAAATATTCTTTAAAGAACCAGTTGATTGCTAAAAAGATATCTTCAAGAATCCACATACAAAACATTTTGCATGCTTTGAAAAGTTAAGGCAACTTGAATAGCCCAGATTGAGACTTCAATAAAAAAAAAGAAAAAAATCATAAATGCATACAGATTAAATTTTAGAACCACTTTCATTATTCTTGAGGAGCATTATGCTTAGATGAGTTAGTGTCATAGGCATCCAGCCATCACAAATGCCTAAGAGGTCTTCACCCCCCTTCAGTGTTGGGTTTCTCAGTGGCCTCCTTTGGTAATCTGCATTACATATTATATGCTCCTCACAGTTCACACCAGTTTACCTATTTACCAAGTTTTTCTTACTGAAATAGAAGAATGTCAAAGCAGCACAATTATCAAAGCAGGAGGTAATCTTTTTCACTTTATGATTTTCACTCTTGCAGGGGAGATGATTTTTTTTTCAGTACTCAGGATTGAAACCAGGGGCTCTCTACCACTAAGCTACATCCCCAACCCTTCTTATTTTTTATTTTGAGAGAGGGTCTCCCTACATTGCCAGGCTGGCCTCAAACTTGTGATCCTCCTGCCTTAGCTTCCAGAGTAGCTGGGATTACAGGCGTGTGCCACCACATCTGGCACAATACATTTTCTTATGAACAGCTCAATATTTGTTCCTCTGTGTGTGTATTTCTCTCTCTCTCTCTCTCTCTCTCTCTCTCTCCCTCTCTCTCTCCCTCTCTCTCTCTCTCTGCATGTGTGTGTGTGTACATTTTACTTTTGTTAATAAAAAATGTTTTTGATTACTGAGTTCTTATGTTAGCAGTATTTTCTTTTGCATCAACTCTGCTGAGATTCAAGGGGTTCATTTATAACTAAAATTTCCAGTAGGACTGTAGTCAAATACTAGTTCACTGCCTCTATTTTATTTATTTATTTTTAGGTATGTGGACCCAGAGCATGGTATTTCAAGGCACATTTATGTTAATACAGAATGAAATTGAAGGGCAGTTTTAGGAAATTGACAAATTTTAGTATTCTCTAAGGTAAAAAACTGAAAGCTCTTTAGTTTTTCTGTGTTTTATTTTGAAAATAGAATGGAAATAGTTTTTCTCTACTTGGACACTGGAAATTTTTCAGGAATTGTATTAGGTCTGTCTCTGAAAATAGTCTTTTTATTCCTTTGTGTACTTCCACAGGTCTTTAGTGAACCTGCAAGAATGCACCTTTTCATTTAAAGAATGAGTTTAGAGAATTGTGTCTGTTTCAAGTTGTCCCTAGCCATCTTTCAGGAAAGCATGAATGGATTTCAAGGGCTCTTATATGAAGGTTAAATAAAGAACCCCAGAGAGGATATTTTGGGACTTCAGGATATTTTTCTGTGTTAATTGTAATTCTCTCTTATGAAAACAATTGTTTATTGCCAGGTGCTCTGTCAACCTTCTGAACAAGAATGCTCAGCATCAGCTAGGTGCTGCTAGAGTGCAGAGGCTGCTCCAGTGCTTCTTAGTGGCTTCCCCTGGCACATTTCAGGTAGTCTAGTGAAATCAAAGGAGGAGGGGGCAATGGATAGGGACCTGGGATATTTAAAAGTACTTCATTATTTTTAAAAGTTGGGGCAATATTATTCAGCCAAGTAGTGAGAATTTTAGAAAGGAATGCATGTCTTGTTAAATGACCAAAGGATAACTCTAATTTAACTACTGTTAAAAGAATCAGAAGAATTAATACCAGGTCTGTGCAAAAGGAAACTGGAGCAACCCCAACTGCTTAATAGATTTTGACACTGGGAGCATTCTTAAAGATTGCAAAGGGAGCCTTAAAAGCTATTGAATAATTGGGACTTGATGGAAATTCATGGTATCAGGCACAAGCAAGAAACTGAAGACTCATAAGCATCCTTCTCATTGTCGGAATCTTTCAAAGGCTGCGACATTCAGATAAGAAGTTCAAAAACAAAATAATTTTTATTTGTTCTCCTTTTAAAAATTGAAAATGTGATTATGAGGCTGAGGACACATGTAGAGCTCTGACCTCCTGAGGGGTAAGAAGGAATTATGTCACCTTTTGCTTCCTTTTAGCACACTGAGAATAAGTACTGAAAGGGAAATAAATTAAAGGATCGTTCTTTTTATCCCTAAATGTCAAAAGTGACCACATCTCCTCGAGAAATAAGGCACCTGATTAATTGTGTAATTTCACAGAGAAGCAGTAATTCTCAGCCTTATAAACATGTAGTGTACTAATTTTGTTTCAGAGTTAACTGCAAACAGTTTAATGAGCTGCTGTATTGAGTGTGTATATGGTGTTATATAGAGCAGATGCCAGGAGAAATGGAAATAACATGCCAGTGACACTTGGAATAACAGTGTTTATACTTCATTGACTTTGGGTTGTCAGCATGCTATTCTGTGTTTCCCTTAGTAACTTATTAAGGCAACTGAACTTCGGTGTGATGATGTCTAAGTGTCATGTGTTGTAAATTACACAAGCACATGCACACCAAATGCATAGCTAATCTTCAAGGGAAATATAGATCGATAGATGATAGATAGATAGATAGACCAGCCTTCTAGTAAAGGCAACCACAATCTTATCCATGCAACATACACAGAGTGAAAGGTGACCTCCTGAATATGATGCATGCTGGAAGAATAGTACTGTGGTCTTTCATCAGAAGAAATACTATTTCTCCAGATTTTCCCACTCATCTATTCTTGCTCTATTTTAACAGAATGGCCGCGTAAGTCTTGGTTTGAAAGTTGTCATACAGCCTCACAGCAGGCTTATATTATCTACAGAGTTCTTTATGAGGAAATATAAATCACCACAAATGAGACTTTTCACAGCCAGAGATATGTAGAAATGCGTGTCAGTGCTTTGCTGGCTTGCTAAAAAATATCTCTAGGCTCCAAAGCTCTCTCACAACTCATCCCTGCTCCCTACCCTTTTGGGAAGCAATTCTCAAAACTTGAGATTTATGGTCCAGAGAGCTGATAGTGGCTATAAAGTTTTCTATTTTCTCTTTTCTTTAATATTAATGCAGAGAACGAGGCATTATCATTCATTATTTTAGTTCACGAGTATCCTGTGGGCTTGAAATATGGTTTCTGGGGATATGGCTTACCTCCGTTTAATAGGGGAAATATGTGGACTTTGGCAACAGGCTGCTTTTCCCTCAAATATTTTTAGGCAGATTGTATAAAATGCACATTAGGAACAAAACTTTAATATATATGCTATATCCAGGTTTGGTTGTAAAATTTAAAGCTTTACAAAATATTAATTCATTCTGAGTCCCCAAAGTAAAATATCTGGGATTGGATAACAGCCAGCCAGTCTATTATTGTTAGAAATCAGAATGATAATATCTTTTCATTTCATTATTTTTAGAGATATGCAATATTTCCAATGAGCTTTATCTATATTAATGTTAGCTAAGTTCTCGTTTTTAGCTAGCATCCCCTTTTGTGTGCAAATCCTTAAAACGGCATGCCCCTAATCATTAAAAAATGAATGAATATTGTCTTTAACTTAAACTTGCCCAATTTTTTATTACATCCAGTATTAAGCTTCTAATATAAATTTGTTTTGCCAGATTTTTAAAGACATTCAATTTTCTCCTAACAAAAATTGCTACAGATTCTGACTGAAGTCTAAATTGATCCAGTTTCACTGTTTGTGATGTTTCGCTGTAAGAGTTTCAGTGGGTCCTCATCCTGAAATTTAGAAATTCTTGTTCTATTTTAGGTGGAACTTTAAGGAACAAATCTAAACAAGGAGAGTAAACTACAGGCCAAAAATGTCGATAGGCAAATGTTCTACTTTTAATAGATTGCTTAAAGGTCTTCTGTATACACCCGGGCCAGTTCAGTTCAGCCAGTTTGGATGAATCCCGGGCGATTTAAGTGAAGTTTAGTTCAGCCTTTTGCTCAAAGCTTACTCATGCCTGGATTAAGAGTTGCTCCCTTAACATTTGCTCTGATCATCGTAACTGTGGTGATGTAGCATTTATTGTCACATCCTGTGTGCCAGGCACAGTACCATGTACTGTACATGTTTTACCTCACTGAATCCTCATCTGTGAGGTAGGTATTATTATCATCCCTATTATACAGATGAGGAAACTGAGGCCCAGCGACATTGTGTAACTTGCTTAAGATCACATAGTTAATAATGATGTCTGGAGCTCTTTATTAACCTATTTCATAATAAAAAATGTTTTTGATGCTGGGGATTGAATCCAGGTCTTTATATATGCTAAACACACACTCTACCACTGAGCTATACCTCCAGCCTCATAATGAATATTTTGAAAGACGTTAAAAGGAGATAGATTACAAATGCCATTGGCAAATCATTATGTTTGTCCTACCTTTATGCTGGGACTTAAGGCAGACTGTATTCTAAAAGCACCTAATGTGAGCAGGGTGCAGTGGTACATGTCTGTAATCCCAGCACTCGAGAGGCTGAGACAGGAGGATTGCAGGTTTGAGGCCAGCTTCAGCAATTTAGTAAGACCCTGTTTCAAAAGGTAAAAAATAGAGCTGGGGGTGTAGCTCAGAGGTAGAAGGCCCCTGGATTTAATCCCCAGTTCATTCTCTCTATCTAGCTAGATATCTATCTATCATCTATCTGTCATACAAAATATATAGGAAAATATCATGTCACCTTATTCCTGAGATACACATACTAAAAGACATATGGGCTTTTAAAACCAAGTAGAGCTCTACTAAATGGCTTGTGGGGTCAGAATACGATGACATAAGATGTGTCACTCACTATCCCTCCTTCAATTGTGATGAAGACATTTAATGATTAGCAAGACTATTGAAAGTATATGTCTCTTCAGTGCCCTGTGTCATTTTTCAGTTAAATTTCATTAACAGAATCAATACCACAGTGTAGACATTGGTGGATATATTGCAAAGCCTTGTGTTGTGTCCAACTCTCTCAGCATTGCAGCTTGTTAATATGACCTGCTAGAGATTGCCTTACCTTATTCTTAAACAGCACAATTGCAAATTGTTGCTGTAATTATTTTAGTTGTAATTGCTGTTGCTATTGCCCTTCTTATTTAAGAGACATCATTTTTTTCTTTTCTGTTCTGGAGATTGAAACCAGGGGCATCCTACCACAGAAGTACATCCCAGCCCCCTTTTTTTTTTGAGACAGGGTTTCACTAAGTTGACAAGGTTGGCCTCAACTTGGTGATCCTCCTTCCTCAGCCTCCCAATCCCTGAGATTACAGGCATGCATTATACCTGGATAGATCCACCAATTTTTCATAGACTTGCAGTTATTATATATTTTTTGCACAAGAAGGAGGAGTAGAGATTCTATAAGGAGAAGGGGCCACTTTGCAAATTAATAGTAGTTAAAATCCTTTGAAGTGAAGTTGAGGAGTTGTGGCAGCCATGTGCAGCCCCTATACTTGTGCAGGGGTCTTGGCACTGCTTCATGAAGGTGGTTGCCAGAAGGGAAGACCATCAGGCTGCAATTTTGCACCTCTCTCCCTACAGGTGGATGACTACAGTTGGGATAATGACTGAAGCCCTGAGACCTGTAGTCTACCTGCAAATCAATACTTCACGTTTTATTTTTGGTTTTGTGGTACTGGTGATTGAACCCAGGGGCATTCTATCTCTGAGCTAAACCCCTAGCCCTATTTTATTTTTTGAACAGGCCTCGCTAAGTTACCACACTCTGGCCTCAAACCTACCATCCTCCAGTCTAGGCCTTCCAAATACTGGGATGATAGGTGTGTGCTACCATGCTGGGCTAATACTTCACATTTTTAATAATCTTTTTCTCCTGAAATAATCTTCCATCTCTTTTATAAACAGTGCTAATCTTATAACATACTTCATTTCTCACTTTGCAATTATTTTTATGGATATATGTTTCCCGCACTAGGGAAACATACCCCAGCTCATGTAGATTTCTTCTCACCTGCCTCCCCTCTCCTGATAAGGAAATCAGAACAGCAAAGACAGGGATCATGAGGAGATGGAACTGATTGGAATGGAGAGCATTTGGAAAAGAAAATCAAATAGGTTGGGCCAGGTTATAGAAATCCATTAACTCTGATAGAACTTGGAATTTTCCTAATAGGAAGTAAGGAGCAATGTGTTCTTGAAGGGGAAATTGATTAGGGTTTATCATATAAAAACATTGAAAACATGCATTTCAGTGGGTTAGGTGCTTTCTGGTTATATAATAATAGCTAGCATGGGAGTAGGGCTCCATTCTACATGCTTACATCTACTATCTCATCCATCTTAACACAACTATATGTTAGGCATTATTATTATTCTTATTTTACAGATGAAGAAACTGAAGCACAGACAGGCCCAATAACTTGCCTAAAACTACACTGTTCACCTGTGGTGGAGTCCAAATTTGAGCAAAGGCATTCTGACCCCATAGTTCAGGCTCTCAGCTCTTATCCATGAATGACAAGTAGTGTTCACAATCTTATTTCACAAATAGGACTGGTACTTACAAATAAATTATCCTAAATCTCAGAGAAAATCATACTCTTTATTTGAATTTCTGTTGTTTCTATAGTGCTTTCAGTTCTGTTGCTATAGCTGTACAGTTTTAAATTTTTTGCATGGGCTTTTATGATATTTATATTAAGTGGAATTGCTAAATCAATAACATTTGCTGGATTATTAGTTTAATCAAATAGCAGAATTTCTGACCTTTGGGTACAATGTGTTTATTATTAAAGTCCAGTTTAGAAGATTTATTGCAGCTATTTCCTGAAATATTTATATTCACAATGTTATATAAATCCATTTATTAAATTCTACTTGGGGCTCTCTCTACTTGTGCATCATTATATTTATAGAAAATCTACAGTGGCTATAGCAGGACACACTTCAGTATTATATATTACTTTCTTATTAGTCAAGAAGTTCATTGGTACTTACTGTGCTATGTTTTACCCAGTGGGCCACTATAGCAGACACTGTAGGTGACAGTGTAACTACCTGATGTCATCTTTGTTCTTCAAGAGCTCAAAATCCAAGGTGGGAAACATATATCCATGACATTAATTGCAAAATGAGAAATAAAGTGTGTTACAAGATTAGCACTGTTCTTAAAAGAGATAAAAGATTACTTCAGGAGGAGGAGATCATTAAAGATGTGAAGCATTGACTTCTGGGACAAGGTAGAATTTGGATCTCAGGGCTCCAGCCATTATCCCAACTGTAGTGATCCACCTGTGGGGATAAAGGTGCAAAATTTCAAATTCTTGGAACCCACTTCCAGAAAGTCTGACTCATTCCATTTTATGAAGTGGCAGCACAGGGTTCCATTTAAACAAGCTACCCAGCTGTTTTCCTGCAGACGACTGTACCACACTTTGGGAACATTGGCTTCAAGTGAAAGTGGATGGGTCTGAATTCAAGATAATGGGAGAATGGATATAGAGGATTTGAGTGAATGGAAAACTCATGTCAATGGCGGCTTTAGTCTTGAGAAAAGATGGAGTGTGTTAAGTGAATGTTGATATAAACCAGGGAACTCTAGTTAGAGAAAGACAAGACGGACTAGGATAAAGACTAATCTAGAGTGGGTTTCTGGTAGTCATCTCATTCATGATGGGCATAACAAACCCTTCCTCCACTTCACCAAACTGTCTCATTTGCTTCATTCGTAAATGAGATACAATTTGACTGCTGATGCAAATAATAACCATGTAACCCTTAGGGTTTTTTGTGTTGCCTGTATAATTCTTTAAAAAATATTATAAAATTAATTCCTTTTACAAAGTGGTAAGCTTCATAAGCGAGGATAAGGATGCAAAAGCCACATAAAACTAGAAAACAGGCACGATACCAAATGATAAGAAATATTCACTTAAGACTAAGTTTAGAAGGAAAATGTGTATCTGGGGAGAATGACAGTACATACCCCTGTAACATTCTATTTGTGTAACACAAGGCTTCTGGAAGTGCATGGAAGAAGTCAGTGCCTATTGTCTGTGACCTTTTGTGCTCATCAGTTTATTTTCTCTCTGTGATGTCAGTTAGAGCCTGATGAAAACGGAGTATGTCTAAATGGAGCAATGATTTGGTTATGATTAAAGGTCAACAGTGATGTGTATTTATTCACCATTTACCCCTTATATCCTGGGTTAGACAGTAGCCATTTTAAAACCATATAATGGGCCCTGATTCCTAGAAAATAAGTCTATTATCTCATGGATTCCTTTAAAAATATGTTTAAGTTTAGAAAAAGAGTTGAGCTGAAAATGAGGAGATCTGGGACTTGAGTCCACCACTCGCTAGGTGTGTGGAGTTGTGCAAGCTACTTCACCCTTTGCCTCAAGTTGTCTGTGTATAAATACGTGGAAGTGCTTGTCTAATAAATGGTATTCTTAATGTTGATATTTGAAAGGCAATTAGTTACTTTCCTAGTTCTGTCAAAATTAATGGTAGCTCCCGTGACAAACTTTTATGGGCACTTTAAATTATACATTTGCATGTGTCAAAAATAGTTCCTATCATCAAGTAGTTTG
Source organism: Glis glis (assembly GCA_004027185.1). Lineage (NCBI taxonomy): Eukaryota > Metazoa > Chordata > Mammalia > Rodentia > Gliridae > Glis > Glis glis. Next base: position 41,938 of record PVJS01006215.1, on the reverse strand, counting down.
AAATACACTGGTGGTCAAAAATAACTCACTGTCATTTACTTACAAGAGCGTTTTTCTCATATTTTTGTAGAATCAAAAATGACCAAAATATATTAATTCAGTTTAAAAGGTATTAATTCAGTTCACTGGGTTCATTTATTTTTCTACAGTGGTGAAGATGTAGAAATGTCAGTCCAGTCATTTAGAGAACCATTCTTTGGGTCACGTCCAAATCTGCAGTGGTCAGTTGAATTCATATAAAATATTTTCAAAGACTGACTAGGAAATTGCTTTACCATTTTGTGCACCTGTTTTTCCCCCCATAGATTCTCATACCTGAGAAACATGGAGAAATGTTCTTTCCCTAAATTGAAAAACTCAGCTGTAGCCTAAATGAAACGGGATAAATTATCTTTTCCACAATTATCCATTAAAGAGAGAATTAGAATTAATATTAATCACAGATGTTTCATCAAGTTTTATTATCAACCAGATTGACTGCCAAAGTGCTTTCTGGAAGACATTTTCTCTCCCTCCCCCACCTGCTACTGAGAACAAACTGTTATTATGGGTCCTTAGATAAAGATTAATGGTTTTGGCAATTCATTTGAGGAAATCCATATTTTACTGTACATTCTACTTCAGCTCAAGGCGTCACTGAAAAGCATGGTTTGTCACTTCACTGATAAAATTGTACAGTGAAGACACATGATAGGATAATTTTTTTCTATAGTCAGAAATGGATTAATCTATTAAACCCCTGAGGATGGCATCACCCAACCCCATATTTTAAAAAAATTTGGCAACCTTTATTTGTAGATAAAATAAGTCAAATGCCTATGTAATCCTGGTATTTTACGAGCTATATTTTTACCCACTATACCTAAGTTACTTTTATATTACTCTTCATTTTCCTGACCATTCTCTGGAATAATTAATTGCCAAACGTGTGGCCCTTATAATAATTATGAACGTTCAACAATGCTCCATCCATTTGCTAAGCACACCATAGATAAGTGCTATATTAATTTAGGTTCACTACTTGAAAATGATATTTATCAGTTCTAGCTAACTTAAACAAAAATGAGAAATTTTTTTTTTCCTTGTTAAAGAGGTTTATTTTTAACTGAAGACCTCCAGATGGACAGGAACCAAGACAGTGCTGGGCATCTAGAGCACAGGAGCAATGGCTGTCTCATCAAGATGCAGCAATTCAGTTTTCTCAACTCTAGCATGCCTCCATTCCTTGTATCGTTCCACTCAGAATTCAAGTTCCTGGGAAAAAGAATTTGATTGTCATGTATGCCTGTTCTTTGGAAAGAATAAAGAGGACCTTGATTGACAGTCCCAAGACTGCATGGAATAAGGAAAAAGAAGTTCATCCAAGTTTTTCTTTGTTGGTTTGTTTTTTAGTCTAAGAAAGATAGGCAGTGATGCTGAATAGGCAAAAATAACTACTGGCTAAAACAGGGGTATATTTCTTTGATGAATAGTAGTGTAGAATATCTGGAATGGTTCAAAACAAAGAGAAAATCTATGTAATAAATCCTTTAAGTGCAACAGAGGCAGAGTATCAATTTACCGTTTATATTTATAGTTGGTTATACAGTAATATTCTATCTTTGTCTAGTACTTTTATATTTGTCTAGGACTTTTGCAGCATTAATGAAGGTCAACAAATTAAAGGAATATGGCTCACATTTTTCAGTTAAGAGCTCTCTCATGTTTAGTTGCTTTTCTTTCCTTTGATGGAGTTAACATGAAAAAAGCAAAGACTCCAAGACAAACAATGGAAAACACCCTATCTCTTAATCTCCAACTTCCCTTCTTTGGCATCAACTGAATATAAGAAATGAAGTGGTCTGGGTTAAGCCCAGTTTCTGCCACTGCCCAACTTTACTCCACTCTAGGACCAGAAGTATAACTAAGTTTGTTTCTTCAAATGTCAAAGAGGATTGGGCTAGCTTGGGGAACCCAGGATGGTTCCAAAGAACAGAAAAATTATTAAGATGTTACAATTTCTGAGGTCAAATCTAGATCATCATGAGGATTTAACAAATCTAATTTGTTAAAATTGAAGTTAATTTCTTTTCCTGTAAAATGTTCTGGAACCTTAAATATGATAGTATACATTGTACCTCTGTGAAGAAAGTTGGTATAATATGCAGTGTTCACCAAAGTTAGTAGACCTTGGAGCTCTTTTTTCGTGGAGCATCATGAGAATTTGATTTTCGTGGGACTAGGTTAAATTACTTATAATATCCCGTTTTAAGTATACTAAGTATATACTCCTCCTAGTCATGGAGAATGTGAAATCCACTGTGTACCATTCATCATCCGGTCCTCTCTGCCTGGTCAGTGCAACCAGACTTTCTGTATTGTTGAATCCACATCCTTGCATCTACTTTTCGAGATGAACTGCAAATCCAGGCTAATTGTTTCTTTTTTCGAAGGCTCACATGTTTGTAGAGAACTACGCCACTTAAATTCCTCTGGTTGCTTCTACAAGAGCTCTTTACGTCTTTTAAATAACTTTTACCCCTTTCTGGAGTCTAATTTTAAATAAAGATCCAAAACATAACAATGAAACTTTAGTTAGATCTGATATGTAGGGCAGCCTGATGCATATTCAACTTGTGCAGTGCTGAAGGTTTGTCCTTCCTGTGGTATGTCTGTGTCTTGTCTGCTATTCTGTGCATGTAATACGCTTTAGGCTTTTGATTCATATCATGTTCTTTTTTTTTTTTTTTGCGGTACCGGGGATTGAACGCAGGGGCGTTCTACCTCCGCGCTATGCCCCCGGCCCTATTTTTTTTATGCTTTTATTTTTGAAACCAGGTCTCATGAAGTTGCAGAGGGCCTCGCTAGGTAGAGAGAGAGAGAGAGAGACAGAGACAGAGACAGAGAGACAGAGAGAGGAGAGAGAGAGAGAGAGAGAGATCGAGCGCGCATGCGCGCTGAGGCTGGCTGCGAACCCGGATCCTCCGGTCTCCGCCTCCCAAAGTACTAGGATTACAAGCCTGCGCCACCACGCCCGGCTTCATATCATGTTCTTAATTGAACTTCATCTCACTTTTTTGTGTGTGGTACTAGGGATTGAACCCAGAGGCATTCTACCTCCGAGCTACACCCCAGTCCTATTTTAATTTTATTTGGAAACAGGGTCTCACTAGGTTGTGGAGGGCCTCACGAGCTTGCTGAGGCTGTCCTGGAACCTGCGATCCTCCTGTCTCAGCCTCCCAAGTACTGGGATTACAGGTGTGCGCCAGCATGCCTGGCTTCCTCTCACTTCAATGGACCATTTCACTAATTTGGTTCAAGAACTAGTAACCCAAATTATTTTACATATTCTCAAGTTCATTCCACATCCTTTGATGAAAATATTGAGTCATACCTCGAGAATGACCAAGCTGGGTGCTAGAGGAGGAGAGGCACTCACTGATACGTCTTCCAAGGTGGTTCTGGGCATGCCTTTGCAGTAACTAGCCAGTGTTGTGCTGCCCCGCAGTCCACAGCAGTGTTCACCTGGCATCCCACTGTCCTGCAGAAGGCACGGTGCTGCCTCACAGTGTTGCACTGCGGCCCTGTCCTCTCTGTGCCCTCTGAGTCCTCCTGGTCTCTCGCAGGCCTGATGTCGGGTAGGGTGCTTGTGGTGCTTTTAATGGTTAGGTTCTGATTGCTGGGTCCAAAACCTTCCTCAAACCTTGACATTTTCTGAAGCTACTCTAGGATGTGAATGTAGGGGCTGCTTACCTCCCAAATACTGGTAATCAGAAAATGAACAATGAGTCATTCAGTTCCTGGGGGTAAACACGGCACGGGTGTTCAGTAAATGCGCTTTGAACTACCTGTGTCTGGTACTCTCTTCAGATTAACAAGTGCTTCCTCACTGTCAAACGGCCTTCACTGAATGTGCCACCTTGGAAGCTTTGAAAGTCTGCTCAAGCTTGACATGAAGTTTAGCACCTTGGATCACATCCTCTGGTTCAAAGAACACTGATGACCATTTCAGTTCTGTATCTTCCTTTTTTTTTGGTATTGGGGATTGAACCAAGGGGCATTCTACTTCCAAGCTATACCCCCAGCCCCCCCTTTTTAATTTTGAATCAGGGTCTTGCTAAGTTGCTAAGAATGGCCTCAAACCTGTGATCCTCCTGTCTCAGCCTCCCAAGTATTAGGATTAGAGGTGCATGCTACCACACCTGGCCCTGTCTCTTACTCTTCAAAATGTAAGGTCTTGAGGTCAAGAACTGTATCTCTTCTTTCTTGCTGTAGATATAGTAGCATAAGGAAGGCGAGCATGGGACGATCTGTCCATGGAAGAATCCAGGGGATTCAAGGCCCTCTTACTCAGCAGCTGAGCGAGGATAAGAGCCTAACAAGGCTTTGACAGGAGGATTTTGCTCTCTGGAAATTTTGATCTGTGCAGATACAAAGAGAAAGATAAGGCAGATGCTGCTAAGTATTTTTTAAGTTTTGTTTTCTATTTTAAAGGAAGTTTTCAACTGAATAGGGGTAGAAAGAACTTAACATTTGTTTTATCCCCTTGAGGGAATCTGTACAGGTCTATATCATTTTAAACAAGCATGACATAGGAAAATTAGGATCCTACAAAAGATAAATTGCAGAGTGATTGTGCCATTTACAAAAATGGAATTATTTTCAATGGCCCTAGAGCACTTTTTTAAATGATTTGATTTCTCAAAATCCAGTTTATATATATATATGTTTTCAGGATCAGATTGGTTGTAAGGAGTCAAAGAAGCTGAAAAATTTGAAAAGATAGCTGCAGGTAACTAGAAAGAACATTTCTTTGAAAATAAAATGAAATTCTTGATATCCAAGAATTGATATAAAATTTTCATAAATTTCTTCCTTAATAAGATGATCATGGTGGCGGTGATGTGTGTGTGTTGTTCATGGGGGTGGTGGTAGTGGTGGTGGTGGTGGTGGTGGTGGTGTGTGTGTGTGTGTGTGTATTGTTTTGTGGTGGTGGTGTGGGTTGTGTGTGTTGTTTTGTGGTAGTGATGGTGGTGGTAATGTGTGTGTGTTGTTTTGCGATGGTAGTGGCAGTGACATGTGTGTTGTTTTGTGGTGGTAGTAGTGTGTGTGTGTTGTTTTGTGGTAGTGGTGGTGATGTTTGTGTTGTTCTGTGGTGGTGACGTGTTGTTTTGTGGTGGTGGTGATGTGTGTATGTTGTTTGGTGGTGGTGGTGGTGATGTGTGTGCTGTTTTGTGGTGGTGGTAGTGTGTGTGTTGTTTTGTGGTGGTGACATGTTTTGTGGTGGTGGTGATGTGTGTGTGTTGTTTGGTGGTGGTAGTGGTATGTGTGTTGTTTGGTGGTGGTGGTGGTAGTGTGTGTGTGTTGTTTTGCAGTGGTGGTGTGGTGTTGGTGTTGTTTTATGCTGATAGCTCTGGCCTTTGCTAAAGCCACACATATGTAGATATAGTATTATGCTGCGTAGAGAGTAGGGGCTGGTAGCTACTTAGGAAAAATAACAGTTCCATAACGTCATTAGTTTTTCCAGTTAGTATTACAGACAACTCCTACTTTTCCCCCTCATGCTTTTTGGAAAGAGAATCACAAAGCAGAGAGTAGTAAGCTGCGTCCCATTTTCCTTCAGGAGTAATATCTTAATTGAACTGTGACTCTGACCACACATTTGAGAAAACAAATCAGAACCATGACAGACTTCATGTCAGAGGCAAAGATGCAGCAGCCATAATCTTCTACAGTGATTTAAAATAGTAAAACTATACTCTTTTCTATAAAAGGGACATAAGTTTATTATATACATTGATTTTACGTGCACTCTAAAGAATATGATCAGCAAATAAAAAGTTCAGCTGAACTATTCCAAAAATTTTAGCAGAACTAGTTATAATACTAATTCATTACAATTTAATTACTAATAATTTGGTTCTTGGTATTTAAGAGGAGCTTTGGGGATAATCACTTTGCCCTAGTTCTGTCCCAGGTGGTTTGATAAATATTTCTCTTTTGAAAAATATTTCTGGACTGGATTGGCTGTTCTATAGCCTTTGTCTTCCAAATAGGATGAGCTTTGGTGAGCTACTCAATCTTTCCAAACTGCTGAAGCTCAATTTCTTAAACTTGTAAAATGAGGAGACTGAACTAGATGGTCCCCCAGGTTTACAAACTTGAGTTTTGTGATTCAGTGATCTATACTTTCAGGTTGGTCTGAGGATTCATAAGTCCACAATAGTTAGATGATGATGATGATGATGATGATGATAAGGAGGAAAAGGAGGAAAAAGAGGAGGGGAAGGACCAAGAGGAAGAGGCGGAGGAGAGGAGGAGGAAATTCTCCTCCAGGTCCATGGCATTCCATTATGCATTTTCAAGTTAATCAGGACAGCTACTGATGCTCAGCCTTACTCCAAAAAAAAAAAAAAAAGTCCACTAAGAAAAAAAAATTTAAGTCGGGCATGGTGGCGCACGCTTGTAATCCCAATACTTTGGGTGGCAGAGACCAGAGGATCCCGGTTCGCGGCCAGCCTCAGCTCTCTCTCTCTCTCTGTCTCTCTCTCTGTATTTAGTGAGGCCCTCCACAACTTCGTGAGACCCGGTTTCAAAATAAAGTATAAAAAATAGGGCTGGGGGTGTAGTGCGGAGGTAGAACGCCCCTGGGTTCAGTCCCCGGTACCGCAAAAAAAAAAAAAAGAAAAAAAATTTAATCTCCCCCACTTTGACTTACTGGATGCCTGGTTGATATTTTTGCCATCCTCTGCCTTCCCAGGAATGCTTTAAACAACTACCAGGTTATTAGTAGAAGGTTTTTTTTTTTTCAAAAGCACTTTAAAGTCATTTTGCTTTATACAAATATGTCTTAGTGCATCTTAATTGAATGTGAAGAAAAACCTCACTCTATCTTGAAAAATAAGCCACTTATATTTACAACAGACTTAAGGACCTACTTACATTGCACAAAACTCATATGTCTACTCAGTGATTAGATTTTTATTTTACTTTTTTTACTCCAAACTTGTGGTTTTGTAGGGATTTATAGTAAATCAGTAAGCAGACACATTTTTTTCTTCTTGGAATGACCTTTTCTTTCATTCATTTTTTTTCCTTTCTTCCTTACTTCATTTAACAGACATTTACTGGGTGCATACTGATGGAAAAATGGTATTTTAGACTGTGAATGCAACAGAGGGAAAAAAGGGCAACGACCTTGCTTTAATGCAACATACATTCTACTGGAGATAGGAGATGGGGAAAGGGATAAGCAAGCAAATAAATAGACATGAAATATGTCAGGTAAGTGGTAAGTGCTGCGATGAAAAAGTAAAGCAGAGGAAGGAGAATACAGAATATGAAGATGGCGAAATTGCTATCATTCATATATATTTATATGATATTTTATATAAGGTTGTCAGAAAAGGCCTTCTAAAAGTTAGCATTGGAGAAGGGACCTAAGAGAAACAAGGAAGCAATTCCTGTGTGTGGCCAGAGACTTTTTCAGAGAGAAGCAGCACAAACACACTAGGGGCCTGGGGCGATGGCATGCCAAGCAGGCTGAACAAGCAAAGAGCTCGGTGAATCTGTACAGAGTGCACAACATTTATATAAGTCTGTGTGATGGAGTAAAGGGTTATTGTGAACCATGTAAGGATGCGGGGTTTCACTTTTGTCAGACGGGAGCCATGGGAGGGGTTTTTAAACAGAGAAGTAACATGATCTAACTTTGGTTCTAGCACTAAGAACACTCTGGAATTTTGTCCAGAGTAGAGCAGAATCCTTTCTTTTTGTGGTTGAATGAGAACATGTTTATTCATTTGGTAAGGGAAAGAATTTGGGGGGGAATAGATGGTGCAGAAAAATGTTACGCATGCCGCTGAATAGGACATTCATTGATCAAATGTCTACTATTGGAGGAAAAAAAATAGAAAGGTTCAAAATCACCCTAGGGAATCTGTTATTTTTCTAAGGTTCAGAAAAGGCCTTGCCAGCTGGGCGTGGTGACACATGCTTGTAATCCCAGTACTTGGGAGGCTAAGACCAGAGGATCCGGGTTCGTGGCCAGCCTCAGCTACTTAGTGAGGCCCTCCACAACTTAGTGAGACCCGGTTTCAAAATGAAGAATAAAAAAAATAGGACTGGGGTGTAGCTCGGAGGTAGAATTCCCCTGGGTTCAATCCCAGTACCGCAAAAAAGAAAGAAAGAAAGAAAGAAAGAAAGAAAGAAAGAAAGAAAGGAAGGAAGGAAGGAAGGAAGGAAGGAAGGAAGGAAGGAAGGAGAAAGGAAAGAAAGAAAGGGCCTTGTCTCTGTCTATATGCAAATAGGCAGGTGGTTTTGGGCTCAGCAGTCTTCTTCCCCAGATACAATGACAAGGTTGGGTTTGGATAAAAGGAATTTCTGCTCTATGTCTACATACTATTTTGGTTCCTGTGTTATAATGTTGTTAGCTAGTTTGCTTTTCCTCCTGGCCAGGGTTGAGACTCCTAGGGTGGGAAGAGGCGAGAGCTGCCCATATCTCAAGGAACATGCTATGAGGTCAGAGACAAACAAGGTCAGCCTGGGAAATCTCTCCTTCTATGGGGGAGTGTGTAGTAGGAACACCGCCAATTTTCCCGTTTTCTTTTTGGATTGCTGTTTTGTTTCCTGGTTCCTCCTACCATAGTGCATATGGGTACTTGGGAGTATATCAGTTACAGGAATGTAATATTAAAAGGCTTTTTCTTGACATCCACTTGATTAGGAAATATGTGTAGGGCATGTCTCTGCAGGCAAACCCCCTCTTGGTTTTCCTACTGAAACCTATTGCAAATGCTTAGAATTATACAGTCAAGTTCTACCAAGTTTGAACCTCCCCCTAGACTTTTGTTGGAAAGACTTTAAGAGCTTCTGGGAAATTATGAAACAAATATTTGAAGCAGGGCAATCATGAAGAAAAGTATGATTTATACTGTAAACTGAGGTTGTATAGTTTTGGCATGAGAAAGTCTTGGAATTGAATATCCATTCTGCCATAAGCTAGCTATGTATGACATCGGCAAACTACTTATCTTCTCTAAGCCTCAGTTTCCTTGTCTTTAAAATGAGGATAATACCTGCCTCCAAGAACTGTGCTGGGGATTAAATTTAATAAACTTGGCACAATGCCTGGCGCATACAAATAATAGATAAATTATAGTGATTATAAAAATCTTATCAGTATTGTGTATCCTGAGATTCAGTTCCCTCCCACCAGGCTCCATGTCAATTAAAAAATAATTTTATGTTTCTAGTTTGTATTTGGTCCAGTTAAACAGAGAAAAAAAACATTATGAAAAAATACTATTCTAACATAATTGGGGCCAAAAGAATCCTAAAATAAAAATATGTCTTGTTATTAATTTCTTAAAATAATCATTTGTAACCATTCTGTGACAGATTTATTGACTACAACATTCATTTAGAAATGCTAAACTAATGAGAACTCACCATTAATTGTGATAATGGTCTATCATTTTGAGCCTGAACCATGTGTACTTATTTGGCCTCATTTCAGAATAATAAATTATTTCAAACTCATTTCATTTCTTGAAAATGTCCTTATAATTTAGGTCATGAGTTGGATTATGTGACTAGTATCCCTGTAATCTATCATCCAAAATAAACTACATGATTCTGGGCTATTTTAAAATCGAGAAACTTCAAACATTTTTCAGAAATTACATAAAGGGGTTACAGGGTTTCTCTAGCCTCTAATTTACCTTTTTTTATGCTCATGCTTGATTGTTGTTCCATATTAAGGTTTATTTTCCTTTTAAAATAGCTCTGCAGAAAAAGAATATACTGCTAAATACTACTGCGATGAAATGTTTACAGATGCAAATGACTTCTATTTAGGGAGCTCATGATTAAAACTTGAAAGAATGTGGCACTAGAAAGCATGTGAACAACCTTTGGGAAAAAATCTCACAATCTGGGACATTTATAATCTAAGATTATAGCTATAAGAGCTTGTGTGAATGTGTATGTTCTATATGCTGCAAAGGACTTCAAATGGAAAATTGTTGGGTCTAATTTTACCTTAATTTAGATAAAGTAACTGTTTTATCCTTGTGAAACTGTAATGTGGAATGCACTAGAAGGCCAGCCACTACACTAGAAGAAGCTGGGGTTACCTTTCCCTGCAACAGGTGAGCCAGGCAGTTCCCACAAATCCATCTTTCTGCTTCACAGAAAGAACATCTACTTTCTTGCACTGAGCCACTTCAGTCTCTCAGAGATGTTTTGAGGCTGAAAATATATTTCAGTATTTCATTTTTAATTGCTCAAAGAGCAAACTGCTAATCAAGTCCGGGCAAAAAAGAACCAAACTGTAAGCACGGCAGACATAATTTTTTCTATCTATTTGTGCCCAGAGAAGATCTGCTCTTCATTTTCTTGTTTTAAAGACCAACCTCCTGGGGTCATCCAACAGATCACTTCAAGTCTGCATCTCATTTCTGTGGAAATCATGTCTTTAACTCTTAGGGGTGTAGTAAACACTCGGTCCTGCTTCCCTGCGGATGGCTCTGGAGACTGGCCTGTGCGGGCCCTGGCCTTACAGGGGACTAATGAACATGTCACGCGCGTCTCCAGCTCTCCAGTCTCTGGCACAGCTGTGGCACTCTGCCCCCTGCTGCGAGGCACAGCACGCTGGCCATTTGTTGGCAAGTTCATATTTCACACTGCAGGGAATTGAAATGATTGAACAGACAGAAGAAGAGTTTTATTTGCGGTAGCCTACGTATCCCCAGACTCTGATTTGGCATAAAACATCTGCTTCATGATCTGCTTCAAGGCCAGTTCCTTTCCTCCAACAAAGGTTACGACTTCAGGCAAGCTGTGCTTCCACTGGCAGGAGGAAATTTGCCCGAAGACTTGATTTAGTCAGAATCAAAGCATCCTGCCACAGAATTTCTTTTTTCAATTATCTCCGAAGAGGCAGCCAGACTTTAAATGTATCAGTATAATAAATGTAATGAAATGAGGCAGACACTCCTTTCCCCCGTCGCTATCAGTGGGAGGCGTGCACACAGTCGTGCATCCACCCCCGGAAGCCGGTGGCACTTACCTAGCTATCTGCCAACACACATATCTTGGCAACAACACATGGTAGGGTGGCCTTTGGATGTCTTCTAGCTCATCAGCCTGATAAATAAGTGCGTGCATTGGTTTCACCTGCAGTGTTTATATCTTTCAGGTTATAAAAGCAAATTGGCGTGATGCTGAAAGTAATTATTACCATTTTTCATAGTGAAGACGCATCACATGGCCTTTGCTTTGTGGTATGGTCCTAATTACTAATTATGTTTACCCACATGATTTTGTTGTGCATAGTCATATATTTTTTTTTGTCTAAGACAGCCCTTGCTAGCCTTACAGCCATATATACAAAATTAAATCTTGGCATTTTATTATGCTAGAGCAATTAGATGCCATTCTTGTAATGAGAAACATGACATCTTCATCGCTCTCCTCTATATTTTCATGTTGTTTTAATGCAGACATTTACCAGAATGGAATATAGTCTTACACACACACACACACACATACACACACACACACACACACACACACACTTCTAATTGAATATCTGCATATCTCCAAGGAGTCCTGTGGGTGAAACCATGTATTCATCTTCTTTAGTTCTTAGGCCACTTTGGTTTAAGAGTAAGAACTGTTGCTTTTATGAAGTGCCTTTTTCTATAAAGTCAAAACCTCACAGCAGTGCACAGAAAGCCGATGGTATAAAGGAGCTAAGTAGAGTCTTTAATAGAGAGAGCTGGGTTGTAAGTGTTTTTGTTCCTACGGAGCAGATAGATTTGGCTCCATCTGTTCCATATTCATAACAAAGGAGCGCACTTACAGGAGGGCCAACTTCCCCGGAGCCGCCTGGTAATGATCCTTTCACCAGAATGAAAGCAGCTGAACCCAGTGGCTTGGCCCTGCGAAAAGCAGCTCGCAGGATTGCCCTTCAGAATGCCGATTTCCTTGTAGCTCAGGTTGACATAAATTTTTTCCAATCTATAGAGTGAAAAGATTGACTGATTTCTCATCTCCCCGTAGCACGGCGTGGTTGGAAGTTCAAAAGGTACACAGTTCACCTTCCCTTCCCACAACCACAGAAGGTGTGTAATTAGATAGTATGGGGAAAGTTTGCACTTGAAGTGTCTCAAGGTATCACAGGGGAGAGGCGGGTTCTTGAGACTTTTAAGTTGTTTCTATTCAGACTTTTTAATCTTTTTTAAAACTGGGGTTAATGAATAGGAATATGAGTTACACCAAATAAGGAAAAACCCCTGTTGAGTTTTATAATTAGCAAACTTCAAAGCCAATTTCAGCTGAGACCTCTTAGATTAAAAAGATAAGTTGACCCAAGAGTTTTCTTCCACTAAAGCAGAGGAAAAATAGAATGAATGTTCCCCCCAAATGCCAAGGAATGTAATAAATCTTATTTATATGACATGTAGAGTCAGCACAGAAATATAAATGATTCCTTAAATCTTAAATAGCACACTGGTATTAAACAATTGGCTTAAAACTTAATACCATATTATGGCTAATGGATAGAATACTTGTTTTTATGTTAGCTCCACAAAAATCTTAAGAAACAAGCATGGCCGTAGGTACACGCCTATAACCTCAGTACTTAGGAGGCTAAGACTGGAGGATTGCAAGTTTGAGGTCAGCATGATAACTTAGTGAGACTCTGTTTCAAAATAAAAAAGACTGGGAGTATATCTCAGAGGTAGAATGCCCCTGGGTTCAATCCCCAGTATCATAAAAAAAAAATCTTAAAAAACAGAAACATATTTTGAAAGATGGTTATCCTTTTCTCCATTCTGCAGACTTCAAATACTGGAAGCTCCTAAAAATGCACCATTGATTTATTTAATATCCTTCATGTTAAAGTTATAATTATAATTTATCAACCTATTATTATCCATCTTGCTACCATCTGTGCATTATCTGCTTGCTAAACTAGGGTTTCTGGCAAATCGAACAGTAAATAAATCTCTCCAAAAGTTTGCAGCAGCCATAAAATGGGTGAAGTTTTCATCTTGCTACCGGTGAGATTGCTCTGTGCATTCGCAAGAGGAAATAAAAAAGTAATATTCATGGAGAGTGAAAAACACGGCATATCAATCAGTGAAAAACTCAGGTTCTTAGACCACATTAGTAACTTTGGTTGTTTTTTGCAATAGTCGGACCTAAATACTTCTGGTTTACTTAGTTTTCAGTTCATTCATTTATTCATTCCTTCAAAAATATTTTTGGTGCCTACTTTTTGCCAACCACTCTATTAGGTTTTGAAAACACTGTGGTGTATTAAGAAAATGTTCATCTTTGTGGAACTTATAACTCGATCAGTAAATAGACAGTAAACCATGAAGCCAGCAAATCTGTAACTATGGATTACACTAGGACCTAGAGAGCTGAATGTGGTGTCAGGGAAATATGGAGACAGCTTTCAGTGGGCTGATCACGGGGCGCTCTGTTGAGCAGGCTGCGCGTGAGCCCTCTCCTGAATGGCAGTATCAGTATGAATTTTTAATGCACAGGGGGTGGCTTTTGTTCATAGAAAAGTTTATCTAGAGGCTTACTTTGGATTTGAAACTGAATATTTGACTTATTAAAGTTAACAAGTTTTAAAAATAATTCTTCCTAAAAATTTCAAATCTAGTCTATTCAAATTACATCTTATTCTATATATAAAGCTAGAGGATGTAAATATTTGGCTCCACTTACAAACTTAGTTAATTAAAATCTTTTAACCATTTTACATTGAATATAAAGATTTAATTTGTTCTCTATTCTTTGAAAATTTATTCTCTATCCTTTTTAAAATATTCTGCTTATCTGACTATAAAATATCCCCCAAGTACTTAATTAATTCTTGTCATTATAATAAATTAAACTTAAAAGTGTCATGAAGCTTTAGTTCTCTTAAGTGTTCTTAAACTGTATATAAACCTAAGATTTCACTTTGTCACAAGTCTAAATCAATTTTCCCATTACATATTTTAAATTGGAATTACATGTTTGACCTGTGATTCAAATTGGCCAAAGTTGTCCTATACTTTCAAAGTATTACAGTTACACATTCACAGATGTTTTTTTTCTTACATAAGAAATACTAGTTCTGTGGTTTTGATTCTCTTAAAAATGCCTATACTTGGTTTTTAAAAGTCTGCTGTGGTTAAAGGATAGTTATATCCCTCAGCACAATTTGGGGGGTTACAGTCTCATGTAATGTCTGAGGTGCCTTAACTTCTTAATGGCCAAGGGATTTCAGCCAGGATGACTTCACCCTTACCTGTGATCCTCATTGCACAGGGCTGCTTTTCTTTAGCATTATTTAAAGAAACCTGAGATCACCTGCATTCTAGCCTTACCTTTATCTTCCTACTCCCTAGAGGGGTCTGCAAACCCTCTATCGTTTATTCAGATTCTACGTATCTTTGGTACCCACATTCTCTTCACTTATTTGTTGGAACCACACACTCTTAGAGATATTAAAATACTATGTACTTGACTTGTATATGTCTCTATGGTTTTGTCTGACTATTAGATCACAGTCTCCAAAGTCATTCTGTAAGAAGGAACCTGCAGCAAAGGGAGCGCTCCAGAAAAAGGAACTTTTGTTTTGTTTTCTTAATGGATTTGGCATTTGACACTACCCCTCTCCTCATTTTTCTTATTTTGTTCTAATCCTGAGTTTTGGTTCATGGCTGGTCAACAAAACACTTTGTGTTACTTTTTTTCTTTTTCTTTTTTTTCTTTTTTTTTTAAACCTCTATCCTCATTCTTCAACTCTTTATTGAACACCTGTTAGGAACAAAGCAATAGACTCTCAGAACCAAGAACCTGGCATCGCTCCTGTTCTTGCAACTATAGTAACAGCAATAAGATGTAACGGCCAGTTCTAAAATGAAACTGAATGGGGCACATCCTATGAGGGAGATAGAAATAGATGCTGTAAGAACCCAGAAGAGGGTTATTGCGTTGGAGAAAAGGGACATATCTCAAGTGGGCTGAGGGAGCTGGGATTTTGAGAGGTAAAGCAAAGGTCACATGAGTTTAAAGAGCAGACTCTCTAGCAGGTTCTGGCAGGTAATATTGTTGGGACTAGCTAGTAATGTGTATTGAAGGAGGGAAGAGAGGGGGAGAGATAAAGAAAAAAAAAGTCTGGATCGGGTTATGAAAGACCCTGGCTGCTGTGCCACTCACTAGGCGATGGATGGGAATGCCTAGACATCGACTCTATTGGAAATGGTCCTACTCAGAGACAGAATAAACTAGAATTTAGTCCCTAAGATTGGCTTTGATTTCATTCACTCCATCAACCTCAACCCCCCACCAAGGAAAGCTTTTCTGGTGTGAAATGAACTGTGCAATCCTGGTACCTAAACAACTCCCTTCTTGGTAAAATTGACTCTTCTAAAGAGAGAACATTAATTTGCTCAGGTCTCTAGAGTTCCATTAGGAGCCCGTAGCCCAACCAATGGATATTCCTGCCTGGACACTTGTATTCCCATTAGAAATGATAGACATGGAGGAGAACATGGTCTAATGGTTAAGTAAAACAATTAAAAATATAACTGATGTACATAAGTAGATATTTATCCAAATGTCATTCAAAAGAATACAGAAGAGTAGAGCAATAGCCATTTATATATAGCAGCATAATATTCACAGGGTTGTTGGGGCACAGAGTGGTGTCTGCATTCACCTCTGGGCTGGTTTTCCTCGGTGCCATGTCTGTAGTAGTGGGTTGAGCCGTGCAGCTGCAGAGGAAGCCTCAGTGCCCAGCCTGGTTGCTTCTCTGTAGAATTAATATCTTCATCTTTGGTCTGTCTCCCTAATTTAATAGAAGGCTCACAAAATGGATCGAAAAATCAACTCACAGAATCATGGCATGATTTTCAAAAGGAAGAGGATCTTCTAATCCCTTTTCTAATTCTCTAAACACTCACCCCAGCCTCAGGGCACAGCTCCACATCACCACCCCCTATTACCTTTCCCCCAAAACACTAACAAATACAACTATGAGAGAATCCAGTTTTTAAATTTTAGGCTACAGAGCCAGTTATGGTGACATGTACCTATAACCCTAGCTACTTGGGAGGCTGAAGCAGGAGGATTGCTTGAGCCCAGGAGCTCAAGGCCAGCCTGGACAACATAGTGAGACCCTGTTTCAAAATAATAACATAAAATAAAATATTTAGAGTACAAAGAGTCACATTTGTCCCTCTGGTTTTCTTCATGACTTATAACTTTTCACCACCACTCTCTCTGTTCCTGTCCCTCTCTCTCTTACTTACCTGTATTCAGAACTAGAGACCTAAGCAGCCGCCAACTGGGCCCTGGCTTTGAGAAATTCCCACACAGAGGAAAGAATAGGTACAGAGCTGATAGTATCAATCTGTAGAGTAGTTAAATAATATTCTAGATCTGTAAGGATCTACCACCGGAGATTCCAACTGCACTGTATAGCTTTACAGCCCCTCAAAAGTAGGCGATACTTGCCGGGCCTGATGGTACAGGCCTGTAATCCTAGTACTTGGAGGCTGAGACAGGAGGATCACAGGTTTGAGGACAGCCCCAGCAATTTAGTGAGACCATCAGCAACTTGGAAATACCCTGTTTAAAAAAAAAGTAAAATAGGGCTGGGGAGTGTAGCTCAGAGGTAGAGTCCCCAGGAGTGAATCTCCAATACCACACACACACAAAGTAGGTGATACTTAAAATTTGTTTTGAGAAGGGGAGACACACAGCGAAACTGAGGTGTAGGCAGGTTAATCAGCTGCCTCAAAGCCTCAAAATAAGTCAGAGTGGGTGAACAAGGGAGAGAGTTCAGAGCATCATTATACTCAAACTACTAAACCATGTTCCTTCCAAGGACTGTCACCAGGAGTGAAGGATAAAGAGGGTTATGAGAGGCTCAAAGAAACATTAACATTTTTCTAGGAGCTTCCCTGAATTGTATTAACTTGATGATTTATTAGTAATTTACTGTCATGCTACATTAGTGCTATATGATAACAGTACAAATGAATAAGGGGGGGCTGTGGCTTTTATTGCTTACGAGTTAACAGCCACCTGTATCACACACAGCAGTGAAAGGAGGCTGTGGAGGAGGAATAATATAAATTGTTCTTCTTGTGGGATTCTATGACTTCTGCCTTTTACCTTTATGATGTGGCTTCCAACTAAAGAAGAGTTTTTCTAAGTGAATAGTTCTGCTTATTTTGTTGTTGTTGCTGTTGATTTTGTGTTTTTGTTTTTGTCAGATAGTACCTATCTGGTACAGCAGGTGCACTAAAATCACCTCAAACAAGAACTGTCTGAAGGCCTTGGACAGTTCCTTAAGTTGTATGGCCCGGGGCAAGGCCATGTTTCCAGAACAGTCAGTACGCTAGTCTAGTTAATGACAGGAAACTTACTTTGTCCTAACTGTTCAAAGATGTTCAGGGATTTAAAAACAAAATAGTAAAATATCTAATAATAAAATTAACAGTATGTCTTCACGTTTATGTTTTTTTTAAATAAACAGTTTAAATGAGATCTAAATGTTATCTCACTTTCTGTGGCTATATAGGTGGACTAGATTTCCCCATTCACTGAAGGAGGAGATACAGTCTAGAATCACACATTGAGATTTCTTTCAACCATCTTAAATTTTCCTTAGAAAGAATTAGTAGTGGGCATTTTAAAATAATTCTCCTAAATCAAGGGTTTTTTAAATAACTCAATAGCTATCAAAGTATATGGGATAAATGACACCCTTTTCACTAGAAACAGGTTTTTAGTCACTGAGCTTTTAAAAGCCAGTAAAAGTTTGCTCATACTTCAAAATAAAGGCGTACATAGCATGATAATGCCCTATTTATTTATTTCCAGAAATCAGTGGAAAGAACCTTGTCCTCAGCCATTTGAGGTTGCTAAGAAAAAGTAATTGATCTACTGAGACTTAGCTGCTGGAATCCAAATAATACTTAAGTTAGCATTTGCAGTGAGAACTTTGCCTGAGGGGGTAGAGAAATGGGGAGAGCTATGGTTGGGATGGGTGGTAACTCCCAATTTCTCTTTTGTCTGAGATTGCCCAGCTGGAACTTATTTTACCTCCCTGGCCCTGAACTTTACTCTAATTATTTGTTGCCTGTTACAGTCCCTCTGGTGTCGAAAACAAGTTTTAACTTGGGGAGTAGGTTTTTTTCTACCCTTCCTTCTTGTTATATTGTGAGAAACATATCCCTCTCCTTCTTCTAGTTCTTTAAAAACAACATCCCCAGAGCCATATCAAAGTATCTAATATTTACATGGTATCTTTAATTTCTCCAAGGCCTCCATATTTAATAGCCTCCCTTCCAGATTTTACATCCGGGGCCTTGACCTTAACCTGCCAGTGGGTGACGTCTTGAGCCTGCTGGCTGGGAGACGTGAAATGTGTTGGCAGATACACAGGGCTCCTGTGGTTGCTTTTAGGATGCAAGCTCGGTAGCAGGAGCCAGTGATTAATACACGTGATTTCTGGGCTGGGGGTGTATCTCAGTGGTGGGGACCCTGGGTTCAATCCCTAACACCACACAAACAAAACAGGAAAAACAAACACCATGTGACATTTGAATCTCAAATGGTACAGTGGTGTGACATGTTCCATCACAACCAGTGATTTGGTTCTTAATCTGAAAATTAAGTGTTGTGGTGCTTTTAAAAAAAAAAGCCGATGGTCAGTTGCCAATTGTTGCTAGGGCGTTCTTCCCTAAGAAGAGGCCTAACTTTGAAGAGTTTCTCTGAGGGTCTGGTAACCATTTCCTAAGAAATCCATATGGCTTTGGTTAATCTCTCTCCTGTTCCCACCCTCCTGTTCCCCACCCTTCACCCATACACACAAAATGGATTTTATTGATTCATTAAATTCTAGGAGACAATTCCAGTACTACTCTGTACTTAAATGGGCTTTACTTTTCCAGCATTCATTGTGGAAGGAATATTAATGCTTAATTCTGCCTTCACCTGCCGAATTTGCATATATTTGTGTTGTGTGTTAAACTGCATGAAAAACCTACAGGGAAGAAAAAAAAAACTGGCCCCAGCTAACAACTAATAACCTATCTTTTCTTTTGACTTGCTCAAATTGAGAAATATCGCCTGTGGCAAGCACAATGCAAAACTGCATTTTTAATGCTCACACAAGCTGGCTTCTTTACAAAGGAGAAAGTGGCTGACTGTTCTTAGAAATAAAACTTCCCAGATTGACCTAGGAACCGAAAAGGAGAAGAATTTGGGCCTTTGGAATTAAGATTCGAGGCTGAGTAAGGTTAGGCAGAAATGTTAATGTTGACTAATGAGCACTGTATTGGGCCTGCAAATGTGAAAGAAATATGATACAAGAGTCTGACCTCTCTCCTGCCAAACTTTTGGTTCTTCATGTAGAAGAATGCTTGGTACTTTAATCATTGTGGAACTTCTGAGTTGCCTGAAGTCACGTAATGTTTACATATAATTCAGTGGCCTATGTAAAAGATAATTGATAGGAGTTTTTGAAAGCAAGAGAAGTTTCAACTTATTTTAAACTCCTTTCATTTCAGGTGTTTTCAAAGCTCACCTTTATATTCTGTGTGTCACATTTGAGGAAAGGTGTTTTCTCTTATAATTTAAGTTCACATTTTGTATCACAACTTACTTAAGTTCACCCAGCAATTGGGAGTTAAAGTGAGACGTCATGTCAATTGCAAGGAGCACAGGTTGTCTACATTAGCAAAAACAAACTAAGTTGCATGAGAAGGAAAATGAAAAACAGTTTTTAAATGCTGGAGTGAGAACAAATAGATGTGTCTTGTGGTATTTCTTCGACAGCAGTTTATAATTATCCCTCTTCAAGGCATATTTTAAGTGGACTTGTAACGGTAGCTTGAAATGTAAACTGGAAAGGGATCCAGTTGTGCAGGCAGAGGAATGAGGAATGAGCGGCTCTGCAGGAGCACGGGCACTGCTGTCCCTCCACAGAGAATGCTGCGATGTCCTTCAGTCTAAAGTCGGCCAGGAAAAGCCAGTTGTTATACAGACTTGTCAGAATACTGCACTATATCAGTTAGTTTTTTTTAAATACTTTTATTGGTGCAATGTAATTATACATCATACTGAGATTCATTGTGATGCCAACATACATGCACATATTAGTTGGTGTATTTCCTTCCCTCCACGTAACACCCCCCACCACACACACACACACACTGCTCACCCTTCCTCCCTCCCCATACATGTTAATGAGATTGGTAGTGAAACCTTGTTATATGGACACAATCTTATTTGTCAGTTAGCTCTGCTCTTGATGAACAAATTACCTCAAAAGTTTGTGGCCAAAACAACATTATTTCAGAGTTTCTGGGTCCTTTGAGTCTCAGACAAGGCAGTAGTCATCACAAGGCTCAGTTAAGAAGGATTCACTTCCTGGCTCACTCACATGATTCTTAGCCAGTTCCTTGTGAGTTGTTTTCTAAAACATCAGTTCCTAAGTCTCTCTCAGTTCCTTGCTACATGGGTCTTTCCATTGAGAATCTCACAGTATGGCGCCTGACTTCATACATGAGAGTATTAGCAAGACAGGAGTCCCAGACTTTCACAACATAATCGTGGAGGTGACACCCCCTAACTTTGGCCGTGTTATTCTCATTAGAGGCAAATACTAAATCAGAAAGGCCTGCATACAAGGAGAGGAGAATCATTGGAGCCATGTCAGGAGCTGCCTAGGATAAGCATGATGCTGGTGTTCTCTTGCTGTGTATGAATGATAGACCTGTAGTGAACTGTAGTGGTGTGTATTTGGCATATATCTGCAATGCTAAATAGAGTTTTTATAAATACTAACTTGGGGACATTGAATATGGTCCCTTTTGTTTACCACGTTGGCTGAGTGCTGAGGCAAGGTCACCTGAGCCCCAGGAGACCAAGGAAATGGCTTTTCAGGAATGGCTGAAGACGAGGGGCCCTCGTGGTCTTATTAGCATGGTTCTCTAAGCACAGAGAACCAGAGGGCCCCAGCTTGTGTTTTATTATATGCTGCAAAGTTTTGATTGGTACTTTGCAACTCATTAGGAGGAAGGGACCCTACGGATTGATTTATAAATTTCTATTAAGATAATAGAAGGGAGGTTTTGCTTGTTTTAGTAGTCCCTAGATCCCTACTCCCAACTTCCTGACTCTAAATGTATATTTTCAGCAGTAAAGTGAGCAAAGGGATTTGGATTTCGTGGCAACTGTTTAAGACATTTCTTGTTTTAATTTGAAAACTCCTATTAGAAAATCCACGTATCAGCCGGGCGTGGTGGTGCACGCTTGTAATCCCAGTACTTGGGAGGCAGAGACCGGAGGATCCGGGTTCGCGGCCAGCCTCAGCTACTTAGTGAGGCCCTCCGCAACTTCGCGAGACCCGGTTTCAAAGTAAAGGATAAAAAATAGGGCCGGGGTTACACCCCTGGGCTCAATCCCCAGTACCGCAAAAAAAAAAAAAAAATCCACATATCTTTATAGGAAGAACCCAAGTCAAGGTCTCCTTCACCTGTTGCAAGCTAATACTTCTTAGTTGTCAAAGCTTTCTGATTTGGGAATTTAGGGATGAGATGTTTTAATTCTTTTGTACTGGTTGCGATTGGTTAGCTTTGAAGGACCCACGAAGCCCCTGATAGAAGTCCCTCTGATAAGTGTGTCTGTGACACCTTCACACTCCCAGACGAAGCTCACACTCCCTGCTCGAAGCTGTGCTAGCACTTCATGAAAACCCCAATTATCACTTCACGTGTCCTAAACTGAGGTTCCTATTTATGTCCCAGCAAGAATAAGCACAATATAAGCAGGAACAGGTGTCTTATACATCTTAGCATCCACAGCATCTAATGAAGAAGCTGACACATAGCAAGAATTTTGAAAGTATTTGAAATGATGGATAAAGTTTCAGGAATATATAATGCATTTTGTTAACTATTCACTATCAGTTTTCAATGTTGACTATACATTTTCTAAGGAAAGCAGCACAGGATGTTATATATAATGTATACATAAAGTTATGTGTTTATTTTCTTTTAACTAAGATAATGTTGGTCTTATAAAGTGATGTTTCTCTAGAGTCATAAGGATTCATATGACCTGCCTCCTGACAAAAGCCATTGCTCACTGCCATCCTTAGTCCTATCTTTTGCTCCTAAGTGTTCATGAGAGGATTTTCTTTCGAAGTTTCCTTGCAGGGATATTACATGTCTTAATTCCTCTTACTTTGTGTGTTTGATGATCGGTCCTCTGTCTTTTGTTTGCTTGTAACTAGTAAAGCACTTTTGCATTACCTTCTCTCTTCAGCGATTACTAATAACTAGCCCTCTGTGTTTTAAGTGGCATAAAGGCACACTGCATCTGTCAGCCAAAGGATGTGGGGTGAAGATCCCCTGAACACACATGGAGTGAGGCTGCACTCTCCCTTTCTAAGTAAGACCTTGGATCAGAAATGGAGTTTGGCAGCCGGGCGTGGTGGTGCACGCTTGTAATCCCAGTACTTGGGAGGCTGAGACCAGAGGATCCGGGTTCGCGGCCAGCCTCAGCTACTTAGTGAGGCCTCCGCAACTTAGTGAGACCCTGTTTCAAAATAAAGAATAAAAAATAGGGCTGGGGGTGTAGCCCAGAGGTAGAATGCCCCTGGGTTCAATCCCCGGTACTTAAAAAAAAAAAAAGAAATGGAGTTTTGCTGGCGTATGGAAAATGCTTTTCTTTTCCTAGTTTGGTTTTAGTTTTGTTTATAAATATGTCAAATAAGGAACCCGGGTTATACTGAGCTAGCACAGCACACTTCTCAGGGTTAGGTGTGTGTTCCATGAGGTCTGACCAGAAATTGCGGAGTCAGCTCATTTAATGTAGTCTGTACCCGCACTCCCATATCACATTGTGTGTTAATATTCTTTATTCGTAAGTGTTTCTAAGAATTAGTGTAGTCATCAAACAGCACCACAAAGCATTGGTTACATTATCATTGTCTTAGCTTTTTCTGGTGATAGGAAATGAGTAAGTAATAGGAAGATTGATAGGGAAGAGAGGTTCTTATTTTGTATTTTATATAAATACATTTGATGTTTGGGGAATATAACTCATCCAGTAGCTAAGGCTTGCATCCCCCTTGTGAGCTGGTTAGAGAACTCTCTAGTTTTTTTACGGGATGGTTTATCGTTTGCTGCCATTTAGTTATTCTAGTACACTCTATAATAATTTGTATGTCCTGGATTTATTTCTACTTAATAGAAACCTGCAAGACTTGCACTTAATCCAAAAATCTCCTCACTAAAACAATTAAACATTTGATCCTGCTTTGAACCTGTATATCCCGCAGTATCATGTGTAAAATCAGTTATTTGCATGTGGCAAATCAAGTTCAGAGGCTCAACGTAAGTTCACCTCAGCTCAGAAATCTATAGAGCAGCAGTGCAAATATCCGTGTCACTTTTCCACACCCCCTCACACTCCTTCAAGAACTCGCGGTTTTCCTAATGAATTGGAGTCACCTATGTGTACTCTGTTTGTGACATGCACATTTGCAGTTGGGGTCCACAGGAAGGACACCATTTCCTGGATCAAACCACAGAGTGCAAATATTGTGCCCTAAATAACACACTAGTTACTGTAAATGTCAGTAGAGGGAGTTTTTCCGTGTTTGATTTAATGAAAGCCTACAGCAAAGCCAGCTGTTAGCACTTCTTAACTGCTTGTCAGGGGAGATGGGGAGGGCCGAAAACATCTTTTCTCTATACTTTTGTCTTAATATTAAGAGTTTCAACAGGTGTTGAATAGTGACACTGGGGTCTTTTATTGCTGACATCTTGTAGGTGGTGAATTTATAAAGTTCTCCTACATGGCTCTATAATTACATAAGGAAATTCATGTAAAATTAGTTTAGAGTTTGCATCTAGAATCCTCATGCCTGCAAAGTAAATATTTTTATTTTCTGAGCTCCCCATGAAGAATAATATAAAAATAAAAGTGGGAGAAGGCACACCAAATGACGGTCCTTTCTTTGCCACTTTGAGTATTACCAAGCTAATTTTAAGCCATGTGTGTTTTGATTGATGTCATCTGCTTCTTTTGAACAAAGAAACCACTTGAAGCAGGCACAGAGGGAGGAAAATATGCAGCCCTCATTTCTGTAATTTTTGTCATTTCTAGAATGCATTAGTAAACACATGTGGTTGTTAAGGGTCTTACCGACCTTGGAAATCCCTTTGACGTTCTGCTGTGCGTACTGTGGGGAGATAATCTTTCAAACGTAGAGAAAGTTTACAATCTTATTATCTTGAAGAGGAGAAGAAAGTTTCTTCCTCAAATGATTTATAACTTGAAACATGTTGTCATGTTTTGGTAAGCCCCACTTTATTAATTCCATCCTTCTCTGTGGCAAAAAAAAAATAATAACTGTGCCATTGCAACACAGTACATTCTCAATAGCATATTGTACTTATAATAGCATGATGGAAGTTGCTGGGCTCAGTTTAGTCATATAGAAAGCAGAGCCAAGTTCTGAGTAAAACCTCTAATTGAATTACCTGCAGAGCACTGACAGACAAGCTTTCAGGACGGACAAAGCTCTGCTTTCCCCAGCAGAAATAGGTCATGTTTAAGTCTGCCTTGTAACTATGTTATTGGTTTTCGCCAGCACTTGTACCATGGGCCTCTGGTGGGCCCCGTTCCCAGCTGTGGAGGGGGAGCAGTTCATAAGACAAGGGGGCCCCGGCATTATCCTCTTGATTTCAAGAGAATTGATAGCAGATCAAGTTAGATGGAAGCACCTTTGAAATGAGAGTCCAAAGTAGTTTTTCACAGATTACCCACATTCTTGCATGATTCTTTACTGTATTGCAAAGAGAAGATAGGGGTATGAAAGTAGTCCTTTCTGTAGCCGTTCAATCGATCGGGAAAGTGTTATTTGTTTTAAGTAATCGGTTGTTGTTCTCTCCTTTCTCTCTTGCCCCCTGTTTTACCACAGCCTCTGCAATCCCAGATAATGGAAGAAGGTCCTGCCTAAAACTCAAAGTCTTTGTGAGACCAACAAGTAAGTTCACTAGAATGAGCTTCAGAGGGGCCTTCATCGCGCATGCTTTATCGTGTGGTCTGGTTCACAGCGGTAAAAATTTTTTTACTGTTAAATCTCGTGTGATATCTGTTTTGTATATCAACATCCATGTTTTAGTTTTCATCATATTTTTTCTCATCATTCTTCATGATGCTTTTATTTAAGTACACGGCAGTTGCTAACTTGTTGTTTCTTAGAGTGTTGTACCGTGCAGAGCTAATGGGATACATGCCACTGGCATTTGGATACATGCCACTGATTGTAAAACAATCTCTACATAAATAAAAGGAAAAAGTAGAGAGAAAGAAAAAAAAAGAAAGAAATGGGAGTTTAAGGGTGTCATCACTAACATATTTGGCTGTTATCTCTATTTTTGTTATAGATAGCTGTATGAAAACTATAGGTGTTCATGATCGTGTTTTCGATGTTAACGACAAAGTAGAAAATTCATTAGAACCAGCAGGTTAGTATGCTTAGAGAATCTCTTTTAACAAATGCATCTCTCTCTGGTGCTTCCGTACTTTTTTTTCCTTTCTTCCTCTCCGCATGCGTGCATGTTATGGTCGCTCTGCTTTTGCCCATTGCTAGCAATGCTAATATTACTTATATTCTTCCTCATCCCTCCAGTATCTTTGTGTAATGCATGTTAGATTAAATATGACTTTTCTTTTTTTTTGGACATGAGTTTCATGTAATGCGGTATCTAACATAGAAGCCCCATCAGAATGCTAAAATCTCACCGCCTTTTACTATATCCTCAGAGCATGCCGGTGAATCACTGAATATTAAAGGATCTGTTTTCATACAGACAGAACACATTCCAATTGTATATGTTTATAAAAAATTTTTATTTTATCCAAACCTGTGGATAAAAATAGTTTAAGACGACTGCCCAAAATGGCAAGTAATTCAACATATTAATTTTCCCTAGAAATTCACATGCATCATAGAACTGATCTAAACGCCTTTATTTTATTTCAATATGATTTGAGCTGTTTTTGTCAATAGCAGTTGGTCTGAAGAAGTATGGTCATGCTGCCATCACATGTTCGCATACCTGCTGCTCCCACAAATGTACACAGTAGTTCATGGATCCATATGTGATCCTTGATTGCGGAAGCAAAATAAGTTATAAAGATAAATACATTTGTTTTTTTACTACTCCCTTTCACACACCCCAACATTCCCATCACTGAGAAGGACAATGAACCTACAAGAACACTCATTTATGCATTTGTACTGCAGCGTACTGTGGATCATATAAAACTAAACCATTCACTTGGTCATAAATTCAGTTTGGCCATTGAATGCAACTAGATTCTTTGCAAGGGACAGTGGCCCTCTATCCACAGTATTTTTTCTTTTTTGCGGTACCGGGGATTGAACCCAGGGGCGTTCTACCTCCGCACTACACCCCCAGCCCTATTTTTTTATACTTTATTTTGAAACCGGGTCTCACGAAGTTGCAGAGGGCCTCACTAAGTAGACAGAGAGAGAGAGAGAGAGAGAGAGAGAGAGAGCTGAGGCTGGCCGCGAACCCGGATCCTCCAGTCTCCGCCTCCCAAAGTATACACAGTGTTTTGAAGAGTGTGCCCAGAAGCCCCATTGAGCTCCCCTTCCTGTGTCGTATCTTTTCCTCCGTCTACCTGCTTGAGATCTTCATGGCTTTCCTGACCATCTCCCATGACCATCTCAAAGCTGAAGGGAAATAAAATTATTTCCTCTTCACAGAGAGATTTGAGCCCCATTATGTAAATGAAGATTTTCCCGCCTTTTTGGGGGGTCTTTTTGTAGTAGGACATCTCTTTCTTATGGTCCTAGAAATTAAAAGGTTTTAAGCCGGGCGTGGTGGCGCACGCTTGTAACCCCAGTACTTGGGAGGCTGAGACCGGGGGATCTGGGTTCACGGCCAGCCTCAGCTACTTAGTGAGGCCCTCAGCAACTTAGTGAGACCCTGTTTCAAAATAAAGAATAAAAAATAGTGCTGGGGGTGTAGCTCAGAGGTAGAATGCCCCTGGGTTCAATCCCCAGTGCCAAATAAATAAATAAATAAATAATAAAAGACAGAAATTAAAAGGTTTTGAGGTCCACTTTATCCTCCAGGTATTGTTAGGGGATAACACAGTCAATGAGCCTTAGGGAAACTTAGCCTGAGTAAATGCGGTGCCTCAGGACATACAATAGCTTTCACGTTGTAACTGACAGGAAGAGTTAGGTTTTTTTCCCAAGCATTCTTGTTTTTCTAAGGCAGGCATCTCACCCAGAGCACAAGCAAGAGGTGTGTACAATGAGCTTTCAGAGGCCTTAGCAGCTCCCCAGGGATCAGTTAGCCGCTTTAGAAAGTGGCAGGGAATGAGTGCTGACGCAGAGACATTTTAATTGTGTCCTGGAAATCTGGAAGCATTACTGTGACTTTTCAAAGTACCAGACTCCTCACAAGCTGGAAGATATGGGTCATTGTAGGAGCTGCACTTTAAACGGGATCTCTTTTAAAGATTACACTCTTCCTCTGATGACTGTGGAGACTTGCCCAGGCCACACAACTGGTTAGAGCCGGGCTTAATATTCAGATCATTTAGCTCCCATTCCAACAGTAACATAAAAGTAGTATTCTAGGCCAGGTGTGGTGGTGCACGCCTGTAATCCCAGTACTTGGGAGTCCAAGACAGGATTGCAGGTTCTAGGCTAGCCTCAGCAATTTACCTAAAAGGCACTCAGCAATTTAGTGAGACCCTGTTTCAAGCTAAAAAATAAAATGGGAAGCCGGGTGTGGTGGCGCACGCTTGTAATCCCAGTACTTTGGGAGGCGCAGACTGGAGGATCCGGGTTCGCGGCCAGCCTCAGCTCTGTCTCTCTCCCTGTCTCTCTCTTTCTCTCAGTGAGGCCCTCCGCAACTTCGTGAGACCCGGTTTCAAAATAAAGTATAAAAAATAGGGCCGGGGGTGTAGCGCGGAGGTAGAATGCCCCTGGGTTCAATCCCCGGTACTGCAAAAAAAAAAAAAATAAAATAAAATGGGGATGGGAGTGTAGCTCAGAGGTAGAATACCCCCGGGTGCAATCTCCAGTAAAACACACACACACACACACACACACACACACACACACACGTAGTATACTAGGGCTGGGGATGGAGCTCAGTGGTAGAATATTTGCCTATCATGCACAAGGTCTTAGGTTTGATCCCCAGCACCACCAAAAAGAAATTAGTATTCTCTTACCATTACTAGAAGTATAGATGGTCAGAAAGGGGACTTCACTTTCCTGACTTTGTTAGTGAGTCAAGAATAGAATGACTAGTAAAGTTAGGCATATTATACGCCAAAGTTTCCCAGGATGATTTTTTTTATACACATGTAGAATGAAAGCATATCTTTCCCACAATCTCTTTTCCAGGTAAACTCCATTGCCCTTCTGGAGAGCAAGAGACTATTTAGAAACATAACAGATTGCACGTTTTTCTCTGGTAATGAAGAGAGGCACACTGAGGACTGTTCTGCTATTAGGAAATTACTTTTGAATTCAACTAATGATAAAATGCAAGATATTAAGACACTTTCATACAGAAGCATATTTCACTGTCTTTTCAGAAAAAAAGCCCCTTTTCATTGAGCATTTAAAATTCACCATGGTCTCAAATCTATTACATATAACTGATGGAAGTTTGCAAAATTTTAACCAAATGTAATTTGTGTGTGTGTGTGTGTGTGTGTGTGTGTGTGTGTGTGCATGTGCACAGGTGCTGGGGAGCAGAATGTAGGTGTCCATGAAGGAAAAGCTCCTTGAGTCTATCAGGGCTATATCTGAGCGCTCACTGGGAGCATCTTCACTATAAATGTGAGACAAAGTTGAGCCACCATCCCCAGCAGTATGAATGCAATAACCGAGTTGAGTCCCTCACCTTGTTCCTTAAAAAATTCAGCCAGATTTGCTTCTCACTGCTGTGTTAACTTGTTGAGTGAATGGATATTCACCTCCACCCAGCTCTGGGTGGACTTTCTGAATCTAGCAAGTCTGAAAGGATTCCACTGCATGTTCTCAGCAAAACCTACTAATTCACCTGTCTTTGGAATGTATTTGTCTTTTTTGTTTGCTTGCAACACTCTGCCTGCCAGTTTCCTATCATCAGGGATGCAGGATGATCTCAGGGCAGACATATGCCACATTACATGCTCCAAAATATTGCTAGTGTTCTCTCCATTAACCATCGAAAGCCTCCTGTAGCCAGGAGAGAAGACTCAATTTGGCTTCTGAAGAGGAACATTTTCTTCTTCCAAGCCATGTTCACTGTTACAAGTGTTAGAAATCCTCTCATATTTAGGTGTAATTTCCACTGGGATAGATTTTACTTCTGAATTCCTTCTTAGAATTCTGAAATTTCTCGGATATTCCCAATGATAGCCAGTTTCTCATTTCACCGTTGGGGGCATGGAATATCCCATCACTGAGGCCCTGTCTTAGTCAAAGAATGCTTTGTAGCATCTTGACTAGAGAACAGCTTGTCACAGGAACAAGAGAAGAATCATGACACCCCAGTGGGATGGGGTTTCCCCTTTGGGGACAAGATGGCATATATTCTTTGGTTGCTTATAAAAGGACTAATTTCATAGATTCTCTATGATGAGAGGCACATTCAGCCTCATGCCTCTTAGGTGAAAAATGAAAGCCTTCCTCTCAGTTAACCTGCAAGGTCCTTTCCCCACGTCTTGTACTGAGTGGGCCTGGAGTAACAGCTAGTCCTTGCTGAGTACCTGGAAGGGACAGGAAGCAGTGAAGGGTCCCCTTCGTGCTCAGATGGAGTCCCTACATGCTGCTTGGTACCTTTTAGCGGTGCACCTCCAAACTGCACAAGGAGAAGGATTGGGCAATATGTTAATAACAATGAGGTGGGAAGAACACAAGAGGTGATGTAATTTCAGGTATATAAATATAAATGTTTCAAAATGAACTCTGGAATCCTCAGGGTTTACGGTTCTTTCACAGTGAAGCCCAAAGTGTTCCATTGTTTTGATTGACACCATTTTGGTGCTCTTGAGAAAGTGATTTGGATTTTAATTTCAGGGCTATTGAGGGCATTTACTTGTACCTCCTGTTAACTACGGATTTAATTAGTACATTGGGGAGGCTGATAAAAAGCAGAGGATAAAGGAGGGTCCACAAATATTTGGCTATGTTGTACAGGACTTTATACATTTTATATATTTTTCTCTTCATCACCTCTGTTCCTGATCTTGCTTCCTAACCTTTTCTAGTCTGCTAAACAAAAGCCACCCAATCCGGGTTTGCTAAGGTCCAGGAAAGGGGAGCAGAGGGAGGCAGCAGCTTTTACCAGAGGACAGGCTAAAGGCATAGGAGCTCTCCAGGGCAGAGGCTCGATGCTGAGAAAACATGTTTCTTGGTTCACGTGTGGAATGAACGTGATGAACAGCAACACCCCAAGTGAGCATATCTGAAGCAGCCGCCATCCTGTGAGGCTGAAAAGTGGTCACTTTAGAACAAACAACAGGGCATGTGACTCTACCCAGTAAAAAAAAGGGTCCTTACTGTGACATGTTGTGTGGTAGCATGTAGAAATGATTTTAAATTATTAGATAGTCAATCCATTAAGAAGCTCCAGGTGCGTCATTCAGGGATATCTCGGGATCATCTTTTGAGGTCCATGTAACTGAGAGCAATCACTAGAGCGTCACTTGTTGCTGTTCTCTCAGACCATTGAGTGAATCCTAGACGGCAATTGCTGCTGAGCTCCTACTGGAAGTTTCCCTGAGGCTGGAGTAAATGCATGGAGGGGCCCTGTTGGCCCGAGAGCATGCCCTTCAGAGACCACTTGGTCTAAAAGTGCAGTGAGACCAGGTGGAAGGAAGAAGGTGGGCCACAGTGAAGGACAGCAAGGCCCATGGGCAAGCCTCCATCTATCTTTGGGCACTAATTACTGCAAAGTTCCCATTTCCAAGTTAAGCCTGTTAATCATGCAGATCAGGGAGGCTATCCAAAGTCAGAGGCAGCCTCCTAGAACACTTTATAGCTAAATAAAAGAAGCTTAACTCACTTAATCCATTTTATTTAGAGGAAAATTTGCATCCATGCTGATAATTTATGTGCCAAGCTTCCGCCTGATAAGAATAAAAATAGTCGAGTTCAAGTAATTTAATCCTGGAGATACAGGGCCTGTAATGGAAATAGCACCATAATTGATTCCTAATTGTAGGCAAACCAGTGGGTACCAGTTTATTGAACTTTACTGGGCATTACATATAGCCGATTTTAAATGCCGTTGTTTTGGCATTTAGTTTTTCATATTTAAAAATTCACCTAGGCACTCGACAACCAAGCATTCAACACTAATCCTATGAAATGGCTGAAAAAAGAAAAATGAGCAGCCCATTCTGGTTAACCACTAATATGCCAACGTAACTGCCTCTTCCCCTCACCCTCTCCAACATCCTTTCCTCCCTGTAGCATCTCGGATTTAAAAGGCTTATTCAGTATCTCAAGTTTGTGCAAGGTGTGTCCAACTGCTAGCAAACCAAAGTGGCTCATGTGGCAGAGGTTACAGCATGGGCACAGTTTTCCCCCTGCCCTGGTTTTAAAGGAAAGTATTAATATTGCCGAGAAAGTCCGATTTTCTGTGCCTCTCTTTTGTTTGCTGTAAATAATGAGTGATTATGCAGACATGAAAGTCAATGGTGGCACAAGGTTCATTACCCTACTTTGCAGAGGGTGGCGAGGTCTGTTAACAGCAGGCTGCTGCAAGAGAGTTATTAAGGATGTGAAATCTCATTGGAATGTGTGCTTTCTATTTGAACAGATGACACCGTACATGAGTCAGCCGAGCCATCCCGCGGTGAGAACGCGGCACAAACACCAAGGATACCCAGCCGCCTTTTGGCAATCCTACTGTTCCTCCTGGCGATGCTTTTGACATTATAGCACAGTCTCCTCCAGTCACCTGTCACAGAGAACATCAGGGTCTTGGAACACCAGAGATCCACCTAACTGCTCATCCTAAGAAGGGACTTGTTATTGGTTTTTGGCAGATGTCAGATTTTTGTTTTCTTTCCTTCGGCCTGAATTCTAAGCAACAACTTGGGATCGGAGGGGGCGGCTAAACTAGTGGCTGCCTCCCTCACCCAAGCCCTTTGCCCTTGACTTCCCTCACCCCTTCCAAATTAAATGGACTCCAGATGAAAATGCCAAATTGTCGTAGCGACACCAGTGGTTCGTCAGCTCCCGTGCATTGTCCTCTAAGAGCTCACCTCCGTTAGCGCGCTGTGTTGGCGGTACATGGACAAGGAAGAATAGTGGCAGATGCAGCCGGTGACGGCCAGGCCCGGGAGGGTTTCCCTCTCCTATACAATATTTATGCCTTCTCATTCAGGACTGTAAGATGATCGTGCAGGGCATCATGTCACCGTGTCAGGTCCAGAGGGGAGGTATTAAGAATAGATATAATATTACACCATTTCCTCTAGGAGTGTATAAATGAACAGGCTTCTAAAAGGTTGAGACACTGGGTTTTTTAATATGACTGTCTTAAAGCATTCTTGACAGCAAAACTTGTACTCTGTAGAAGAAGCCTTTTTTTTTTCTTCTCTTTTTTTTTTTTCCAGGAGGCGGATGGGGTGCAGGATTGCTAACACAGATCAAGTGTGAAAACAAAGCGAACTCTATGTTTGGTGGGGGTGTATATGTGTGAGTGCCTCTAATTTTTTTGGTGACTGGGCAGTCCACACCAGAATTTTTTTTTCTTTTGAATACAGATCACCATGGTGCTACAACTACATTTTTTTTAGAAACTCAAAGAGGCATTTTTATGAATAAAGTGACCTTCCCCAAGGCTGCCAAGCCAGGGTTGATGAGTGCCGAGCGGAATAGCTTTGGCTGCTCCTCTGGGGGACGATATGTACCAAGAAAAGGATGTTAGTGGCCAGAGGAGATGCGATTTGGCTTTGCTGGAGCGCCAGTGTGCTGTGGCCTTTTCCCGACTCCCACCCCAATGCCCATGTTTTGCTCCACACTCCGCAACCACAGGGGGCTCAGACACACCCCTGTCACTAGGAGAGTCAGTCAGCACTACTTGGGAGGGCTAAAGGGAAATTTGGAATAAAAATTCCAAAGTTTGGGATAAAAAAAATTCAAGTGTTGATTTTATATTCTTTCCCTTTCTGACACAGCCTAAAGCGTAGGGGGAACGTGTGTTTATCTGTGGGGGATAAACAAGATGGAGTCCCAAAGACTTTAACAAAATATTTTTTTAAAAATCCACTAGAATAGAAAATACATTATTTAGATATACTTTATGCTGAGAGTGAGTATATATGCTTGTCCTATTTAAACTTGTGAGAAAAAGTGGTATCCCTTGATACATTTAGAAATATGGGGGCTATCTTGTTTCATTGTGGGGGTGGGGCAGAAGGAGAATACACAGGATGACCCTGTTTAAGGAATTTAGCATGGCCAACAGGGGACATTTCCAGTTGATTACCAGGAAATGCGAGCCTTGGGGTTTCTACTGGTGGGGCTGTCATGAACTTTAAACTCCAAAGCCGAGACAGGGAAAAGTGTCAGACCAATGGAAAAGCGATCTAGCCTTTTATGCTATTGCACGACTTGTCAATAGAAACCATGCCTTTCAAAATAAGTAAATCGATAAATGTAGAGATCATGTAAAATGTGAAAAAATGAAAGCATTCCAGCAAAATAAGGATTTTTATATATTCGTTTTTTAAGATGTGTATGTTTAAAAAAATAAGGGGGGGGGTCATATTATGGACAGACTTCATGAATGGGAATTTACTTAGAATTGTGAGTAGTTTTGAATTAGAAAAATATGTGAATGAAAGGCAGCTGTGAACCTACTGCACCCTAGAGAGTTGTACACATGTTGGAATGTAATCTGGGCTTACCTGATCTGTTTGGAGTGGATGTTACTGCTGAGTCTGTTCTCACTTGGAACCAGGCGAGTGGGGTTGCCAGCTTCGCAGACAGTCGACCCTCTTCCCCCGACCAACATCAGGAACTTCTCTCCAGTGGCAGAGTCTTATCACAGAAGGCACCCACCATTTCACGGAAACAAAAGTCCACACCATTTGATTCCTTTTTCCTTTAACTATTTATATGCTCAGTACTCTCAGTAATATCCAGAAATAATATTCTTTTTATTAATAGTTACAGGTTTTTTGGTCCAGTGGGATTTGGGTAGGGGAAAAAAAAAAGATGCATTCTAAAATGGACCAGTAGTCAGAACCAAAATAATACTGCATGTTCTATAACCAAGGAAATCAAACGATTCTGTAATGATTCCAGGTAGTCATAACGACATTAGCAGTGCTAATTTCATTTTAGAAATGGTGACTTCTGTGGTTTTCCTAGCATTTGTCTCTAACAAATAATGAAATAATTACTCATGGCCCTCTCTGCCATTGTCTTTCATTTTCACAGGGAAATTAGACCCTTTTACTTCACTATTGTGCTGCCACAAATTAAGTTAAAAAAAATTAGCAAGACTATTCACACCAGTAGGCAATATGCTTCTCTACCTATAAGTGGCATAATCATAGCTAACACACTTGCCGTGGCGTTTTCAAGGCGATGATTGGTGTCAGACAGTTTTCATCTTGTCCAAAAAGCGCTGGTGGCCTTTTGTGGTGGTGTTACAATCCTCTGGGGGCTTAGGAGGATGTCATGCAAGTTTGTAGCAGCTTTTAATTTAAAAAACAATTCAAAAGCCTGCAGGGCAGCCAGAGCTGCTCCTCAGCCCCAGTTGGTCAAACCCCAGCGACCTTTGCCCCTGGTTGCCAAGGGCTTTGCTACATGAAGCAGGGAAATAAGCATCTGTCTGTTTAGTGGATACCGTGTATCCTTTAATAGACCAGGTAACAGTTCGTGTTAGTTTAGACTATTGTTTTGTACTGTACTTTCTTGGGTGGCAGAGGAAAGAAAAGTAAAACATTAAAAAAAAAAACTGCGTTCTTTAAATTCTGTATTATTAGCAACCTCTGTTGTATATAGTGTTTGATAATAAAGTATTAATTTGATTCTTATGTCTTTTGTAAGTGAGAACAATAGACTTTCAAGATACAAAACATGCATTGAGGCTTTGAAACATCCAATGTGTTCATGGCTGAAAAAAGTCACAAATGGCTGAGACACTGCTCCATACGGGACTCCTGTGTGGTCATCGCCCGCCCCATCTTAAGACTCCACCATCTTGGGACCTGGAACAACATGACGTTTTTGATGGTGATTTTGTCCTCAATGTTTTCAAGGTCTGATGTTGGAGCCCTGTGGTCCTCCTCTACCCTGCGCATGTGGTTTGAAAAGGTTTAGAGCATTTAGCGACGGTTCTGTACTTCGGTTTGGTTTTCTGTTTGTGGCTGTTTCATGAACTGTTTCATTTTCCCCCAGGAAGCGTCTTGTGAGTATTGAGTGCAGCTCAGGCAGGGGGATGGTTACAAACCAGTCCCTTCAGGAAGATTAAGTGGGGGTCATTTCCCTGTCTGTGTCGTTGTGAAAGGAAGAGTCACACAGTACCTGTGGATTTTCAGGGACTCTGTTTTTCTCCGGTGCCTTAGCAACGACAGCAGCCATTTTTTATGAGTTTCAAAAGATTAGAAAAACAGTTTTAAACTCCTCCCTTCCATTCATTGCTCTCAGAGTTGTGGTCACTGGCTTTTCTTTTGAAAACCACCTCCACTAACACCCCTGTTTGCCTACACCCCCTCGACTTTTATGTTTATTATTATTATTTTTTTTGTCTCTCGCCTCCTTCCCACGTCTTATTTTCCCTCAGAGCCGTGAATGGGCAGGTCTGTCTCTGGTTTGGCATCACTGAGCTTTCCCATGCATTTGCCCCAGAGCTGCTCGGATGTGAGACAAATCTCCCTACAATGGGCTTGCTCCCATTGTCTGTACAGTTTAATAGATGCTGGCATGTTGGAGGTTACCCATGAGTCAAAATCCGCTTTCCATGCTTACTCCTGACACCCCATTGAAGCCACTCATTGTGTGTGCGTCTGGGTGTGAAGTCCAGCTCCGTGTGGTCCTGTGCTTGTACTGCCCTGCTTTGCAGTTCCTTTGCACTTACTCATCGAGTGCTGTTTTGAAATGCTGACATTATATAAACGTAATAGAAAATGTAAAAAAAAAAAAAAACCCACACACAAACAAACCCATACGATCTGTATTTGTATATACACGTGTCCGTACAAGTATACCTAAATAAAAATTAAAGATTTTCATCATTTTAATTGCATCCCTCCTTCTACTTCTTTGTTCCTTGAATGACGCCTTTATTTCAGGGGCTACTTGTACTCTGCTGATTTTTCAAAATCTTTGTGGACAAAAAAGATAATAGGACATGCTCAAGAGAAGGCCTGGGAAGCAAGTATCTAGGCACATTCCAGTTATTCTGATGAGAGAATGGTGAGGTTTCAGCCTCATCTCTGTATTTGAGCCTTAAAATAGTCGCTTGACAAGCCCTGTGTCCTAAAATGACTTCAATACAATAGGAGTGGCACATTAATGAAAATCTTTCACTTTCCACATACTTTTTTTACCCTGTCAAGAAAAATACCAAATAAACATCTTCCTAACAAACATTTTACACTTCAGAAAAAAGTAACATTAATAATAATTGTTTCAAAAGAACCCCACACCTCAATTCTCACTACCAAGGAAGAATTCGTTTACCATTGTATGACCTTGGGCAAGTCACATGATATCTTTAGGATTCTGTTTCCTTATTTGTAAATAACAGGATTGTAGAAATGATTTTTTTTTATTCGATTATCTGAATTCTGCCCTTCTTGGGCACTGCAAAGCCCATTTTGCACTGGCGTGATATGTGTTTTGTCTTTGATGATGACTTTGCTATAAGCACAATTTGAGCATTTCATTTGTAGAGGAAAAAAAAAAATCAAACATCTGACATAATAGATAACCTAACGCATTTCAAGACCTGGCTTTAATTACACCATGTTAACATTAAACTCATTGAGAGCTTTTTATTATACTTAATTATTTGACAGGGCACTAAACACTAATTATAACTTACCATAACCTTTTTTCCTAATGAAGAATGACAGCTTTATAGAATGAGAAACAACTCACATAAAAAAAAAAAGAAGAAGAAAATGTACTGGACTACCTATGTGACATTTTCTAACCAGAACAGCATTACGTTATCATTACCATCTTCACCATCATCATCAAAAGCATCTAAGTGATCATGACATTGTGCTCAGTCAGTGCTGCACAGAGGAATGTTTACAGTGTATACTTGCAAAGTTTACAAGGTAAGGCAGATAGTAGGTGTCAGCATAACATAGTAATGATTTATAGAGTAGAGAAAATATAAAATTCAAGCACTGATCCTATGCATAAATAATAGGAGAGATATGTATATTTTATCATAAGTGAGTGGAAAAAAGCTTGGGATTTTAAGATTAGGAAGCTTGAGTTAAAGGAAATCGCCTCTAAAAATAGTCAAAATTAGGTTAGGAGCTTCTTACAAAAACCTTGGTGAGTTAAAAACCATTGCAGGCTTTAGAGTGTGATGAATTTCATGGGGGTAAATTCTCATACTATCTACAAAGGTGACTGTGAAAACGAGGAAACCCAAGACAAGATCTGAGTGGCACCGAAGGATATTTTGGAGATAAGTCCAGAGAAATCACCATTTCTCCCCCTAAGGAAGTAGGGGAAGTGATGAAAAGGTGATAATTTCACATTCCGCTTTATAGAGCAATTGTATAGCTGCTTCTGAAGCTGAGGCTGTAACTACACCAGATTGCGACACGTCCAGGATCTCAGCAAAGGTGAAGGCCACACACACAGATGAGGGAAATGCAACAAAGTACAGAGGGTGCAGAAGTGGAGGGTCAGATACATTGATAATGGCTGTGAGTTCCTGGTTAAGAGGCAGTGCTCAAGAGATAGTGCTGCGCCCTCATGGGAAAGCAAGCTGGACCAGAGAGCCCAGCTTATTTTGGTAACAAAGCATTTGGAATGCATGAGTCATCAGAGGTGTTATATATATAAAAAAAAATCACAGGGGAAATTTGGGAGTCCAGATTTTCATGCATTTGGTGCTTAAAATATGTATATGTATTTGACTCTCTTATTTCTTATAGAAATGCATAGTACAATCTAGGTGTCATTTTTTTTAAAGCTCAAGATAATTCTGATAAATTGTTTGTTGACCATTCTAACAGTTTCTTAGGAACCATTTGCAAAACAGTTTCCTAGAGATTGTTTACAAAGCTTATTTTCGTATTCTGCTAATAACATAACCATCCTTCAGGAAAACATTGGCAAAAATGCTGTGAAATGCATTATAATTTTCCCTTTGGAAAACAAGTACTTCTGAAAATCATTACA
Organism: Glis glis; assembly: GCA_004027185.1. Taxonomy (NCBI): domain Eukaryota; kingdom Metazoa; phylum Chordata; class Mammalia; order Rodentia; family Gliridae; genus Glis; species Glis glis. The sequence goes on along the minus strand of PVJS01006215.1, from coordinate 3,474 downwards.
AATAACCAATCAGGCCAATATTCTCTCAGTTTTTAGTTTGATATATCCTGCTGTATTAAGTGGTTAAATACATATATGTGCTTATTTTTAGGAGGGAGTTGTTAACTGGTGGACCCTGTAAGCAGTAAATTTGCACCAATTTTGTGTCCTTTTAAAATACAGGTGATAAATAAATGCATAAGACTTTTTTTTTAAGAAAGGAAATGCATTGCCCAGGGAATCAGTCAAGGACATCACCAAGGGTTCAGTTGGTTTAGGGAAGAGATGATTGGCTAAGCCAGTCCTTAAAAAAAAATAGCATTTACTTAAAAACAGTGTGCTTGCACACAAATGCTGTTTCCAGGTAATGCTTCTACCTCCTTCCTCCTTTCAAAACAGAATGCAGTTTTGTTTTGTTTTGTTTTTGCAGTACTGGGGATTGAACCCAGGGGCATTCTACCTCCGAGCTACACCCCCAGCCCTATTTTTTTATTCTTTATTTTGAAACAGGTTCTCACTAAGTTGCGGAGGGCCTCACTAAGTAAATAAGGCTGGCCAACCCGGGTCCTTGGGTCTCAGCCTCCCAAGTACTGGGATTACAAGCGTGCGCACCCCTCCTGGCTCCAGAATGCAGTTTCTAAGCCCTTCTGTGTGGAATTTCCAGAGCCACCCATTAAAACTGGGGAAAAGTGAAGAGGACAAAAGGCCTCATGTTCAGATTCTCCCAACATCATGACCTTTTCAACAATTTCCATCAGAGATTGCCACACTCTGTAAGAGCCTCAGAACATGCTGAAAGTTAAACATGATTTCACTTTTGTTTTTTTTCTCCTATGGTATGGGGCATTGAACCTAGAGGCCTCTACTTCCCAGCTACACCCTCAGACTTATCATTATTTTTATTTCAAAACAGGTTCTTGCTAAGTTGCTGAGGGTCTCACTAAGTTGCTGAGGCTGCCCTCAAAACCTGCGATCCTCCTGTCTCAGTCTCCCAAGTACAGGGATTACAGGCGTGCACCACCACACCCAGCTGATTTCACTCTTTTTTGTTAAAAATGATCCCCTTCACCAGTTGTGGTGGCACACACCTGTAATCCCAGTACTTGGGAGGCTGAGGCAGGAGGATTGCAGGTTCGAGACCAGCCTTAGCAACTTAGGGAGACTCTCAGCAACCTAGTAAGACCATGTTTAAAAAATAAATGACTCCCCACTCCATTCTAGGTGTTGCATGAGTTCTGCCATCTCACTGCCAAAGATGGTATTAGTTGGTGTCCATGCTAAAAAGAAGATGAACATGACGATGCCACCCACTTCAAGTAAAAAATAAAAATAATTTTAAAAATGCCTTGCAGTTCCTCTTCTTTCCATCTGTTTCAGTGTTTAATTCCTAAACATGGGTTTCTCTGTAACATTAATGAGAGGCCTTTCTAGCTATACAACCCGTATCATAACAGCCCTGGGACCAAGTCGCCAGCACTGAGCTAAGGCAGGTACATGGGTGGACCCGACCATTTGGGGTAAGAGTACCACCTGGCTGATGCTGTCGGTCAATGTTAATTCAGAAGAATTCAATCCAGTGGGTGGTTCTCTGAGTCAATAATACACTTTGAAATATCCTGAATTTCAGTCATGATTATTCAAGCAAGAATTTCATGTCACTTGGTAACACACGGATGCTCGTCAGTCTTGACAAGAATACAAAGGGAGAGACCAAAAAAAAAAAATCTCGAAGAGTGATTACAATGGGAAAATAAAACAAAATATTTTTGCCTGCTGTTTTGTTCACAAGTGCCAGGTACTCCCTCAAAGTGCACGTGTGGTTTGAAATGTGGGTAGCCAAAGTCATTTTCTTCCCATCACAGCCATGAAATGAGGCCCTAAAATAAAAGAAAGAACAAGTTTCTTCCCACACACATCTTAGAAAATGGATTTTATCATCACACTAGTATCCCCTCCTTCTTGTGTTTAGAGCCTGTTCTTTTGGACAAAAAGGAAAAAGAAAAAGAAAAAGAAAGAAAAACAACCACATTTGTGTAGTACAGAGTGTGAAACAAGTTACTCATCTGAAATTTGTGCTTGACTTTACTAGATCTGGACACATTTTCTACAGGAGACTGAACAGGACGATCCATGTCTTTATTTTTTACTAGAGACAGTGTGCCAGCCGGAAAGCCGACTCCATTTATTTCTCCTGCAGGGAGCCAGCGTGTTCCTTCTCCTGAAGATGCAGGTACTTAAAATAGTAATAGGCTTTGTGGCTTAGAGATGAGTATTTCATCCTGAGATCTCGCAGGCATAAAGAATAAAACATAAACTAATGGCTCTTTCCAACAAGCTTGGGAAGAATTAACTGGAAAGGAGAATTGTCATTATTTTCCCTGGAGAAACAGAAAGAAGAAAGCTGCTTTACTCAGGTAGCCTCTAGAGTGAGCGAGAGTCACGTGGATCTACGATCTGGACAGGGCCCCCAGTCTGTTACTTTTCATTCCTAAGAACTTAAGAGCTTCAGCCCAAAGAAAAGCAAATGACATGTTTATCGCTTTTGGAAGTTTCCAATGCAATGTAATTGGGAGAAAGGCACTGCAAAACGTCCTGAATGTTTCTTATTTGTAAGTTAATGGTTTTATCATAAAGACAGACTTTTCATGTGTATCTTTCTTCTATAATTTCTCAAGGTATCTCCTATCTTCTGTGCATATTTTAACTTATCCATAAAAGTTAGGATGAATATATATGTACATATCCATCATATGAATATATATGTACACACACACACACACACACCTATACACACACACATATGCATATATATATATTGGAGATTGAGCCCAGGGGTGTTCTACCTCCAAGTCATACCCCAAGCCCTATTTTATTTTTTATCTTGAAAAAGGGTCTTGCAAGCTGGGCGTGGTGGCACACGCTTGTAATCCCAAGTAGGGAGGATCTGGGTTTGGGGCCAGCCTCAGCTACTTAGTGAGGCCCTCCGAAACTTAGTGAGACACTGTTTCAAAATAAAGAATAAAAAATAGTGCTGGGGGTGTAGTTCAGTGGTAGAATGCCCCTGGGTTCAATCCCCAGTACGGCAAAAAAAAAAAAAAAGAAAGAAAAAGGGTCTTGCTAAGTTGCTGAGACTGGTCTTGAACCTGTTATCCTCCTGTTTCAGCCTCCCAAGTCCTGGGATCGGGATTACAGGTGTGAGCCACTATGCCCAATTTAGGATGAATTTTAAAGAATGTAGTCATTGCAAACTGGACACCGTGGAACACTCCCAGTACTTGGGAGGCTGACACAGAATTGCAACTTCAAAACTAGCTTGTACAACTTAAGGAAACTATCTTAAAATAAGCAATGATAACAACAATAATAATAATGATAATAAAAAGGGATGGGATTATAGCTCAGTGGTAGTGCACCCCTGGGTTGAATCGAGAGAGAGAGAGAGAGAGAGAGAGAGAGAAAGAATGAAAGGAAAGAAGGATGGAGGGAAGGAGGGAG